>JAVYIG010006141.1:0-123558 GCA_035222895.1 Strongylocentrotus droebachiensis
TCTTTCTATCGTACTAATACTTCATTACTTGATTGTGTACATCAAAGTCTAGATAGAACAACAATGCTCGTTATGGTTTCAGGTTACGGTGATCACTTACGAATGGATTAATTTTCTTCATAACTTGGATAACTGTTTCGAGGGATTTCGTGTAAAACAAATAATGATTGGACCATTAATTTAACCAGGTGAAATCACTTTACATTCCAGCATTCGTTGCTGGTAACTTCTTGGTTAGACGCGGTGTTTAGTTTGTGTTTGAACTAAAATCGGGTGCTCCTTTCTATCTACGAATGAACTTACCTCGTGCTTAGCGTTTCGACAAATTTAGAAAATCATAAAAACAGGTAAGTTGATTTTGACTAGCAGCATTAAATGCTGCTTTAATAGCGTTTGAGATATCTCTGTAATAACTGTCATTTTGAAAGATGTAATTACAGTTTCAATTATTATTCACTTAGGACTATTCAGTCTTGTGCATCGGATAACTGCACATTAAAATTTTGAAATGTGGAGATGTCGTAATATAGTGGTCCATTCACTTGATTCACAATCCAAGGGTTGAGGGTTCAAATCCCGGCCGCGACAATGTCGTTAATCATCATTTGCCACTGTCCACCCAGGTGTTAAAGCCCGTCTGTACTAGTTTGGCCAGGAGGTATTAGATCATCCAGCGTGGTCACTGACAGGTGGTTATCTCATCAACTCAGCTCTCAATTAACATAATAAAAAGAGGATCATGGGGGACCAGCGATCAACGATTAGGCATTGTTTGATATATAGATGGCGCAAGTAGCTATAAATAGTGCAATGGGGCTTTAATAAAAACCTTGTAATTACTTGGGTAATGATATTTGCAGGTCCCTCAAGATGTTTTGGCCATTTTCTGAAATGTCCTTTCACGTTTTTATTTATTTCTTCGCCATCATTGTCTTCAAATTTTCTCTTTTTCCCCCCACATTTAATGGTTAAACTCGGGGTCGTATGCACAAATGAACGTATTATTTTCTAGAGGGAATCTCAAAAGATTATTCATCTAATTTGAATACATTTAACATTGGACTTTGAACATTAGAAATTAAACAATGAACACAAAAATAATTGTCATTAAAAAAAAGTTACAAAATCAGCGTTTTCACTTTAATCATAACACGCTCCTCTCAATGTATTCGGTATACAAAATATACTATTTCTCCGTCATCCATTTATGTTTACTACCCCTCCCCCTCCCGTCCCAATCTTAGGGGCATGCACCATACAATCTTCTTTTTAGTATGCATGTCAAAGTATATTAGGTCCAGTAGTTCGTTTTCCGTAATTTGAGTTCTTTAATATTTTCATTTTGTCTCCTATACGAATGTAGTACATTGTTTATGTTAATTATTTATCTAAATGACTATTGGAATGCGAATAAATCAAAATCAAATCTCACCAATGTCATTGTTTACATCCTAACTCACCCTTTTAGTCGTTTTCCTCTCGTCACTCTACCTTCTCTTCCTCTCCTATAGTTTGTCATCCCTTTCTCCCCTCATCAAATAAGACCAATATCGCATCCATAAACTACTAAGGCCTTGCACGCTGCATGCTTGTAGGTAATGAAAACGCTGCATCTGCTAACTAATTAACGCCTTTCGTTACCTGAACAATGGAGGTGCTAATTATGGGAAATTGGCATGATTGGCACCAACGTAATTACATTCAAATGCAGGCCTCTTCAATATACTGGTCTATAGATAATTTCCTTCAAAAACAAGCTTGGGCATTTAGGCCCGGTCGTCACCATGGCACTATAAAGCAGTAAATGGAAGGGTTCTAGTGAACTAGTGCAATGTTTACGATAATTCTTCCAAACATCTTTTTATTTTACGTTTCTTCTTTCTTTAAATGTTCTTCTTTATCTCTAATTTCATTTTAATTCCGCATCTCCACCTTCTTCATCGACGCCTTCTTCTCCCTTCTTATTTATCTTCTCAACATCTCTTCCCTTCTTTTACTCACCAACCTTTTCTCTCTTCTTCTTCTTTTTCTTAATCATCATCGTTAAGTATCTTTTAATAAAAACTAAAGCACAACTTTGCATATAATTTATGCTGTAGTTTTATATGAGGTGCTCTTGCAGCGCAGTCGAATGTCAATTTTCCATAGTTTCTGCGCTTTATTAAGGTTTATTATCATCGGTAGAAGTAGTATGGTAGAAGTAGTAGTAGTAGTAGTAGTAGTAGTGATAGCAGCAGTAGTATTAGTAGTAGTATAGTAGTAGTAGTAGTAGTAGTAGTAGTACGTGCAGTAGTTGTATACGGCAATAGTAGGAGTATCATCATTATTGTTACCATTATTATTATTATCATTCTCATTTCTTTTTTAATGATTTTCATCATCATTATCATCATCATTATCATCATAAATATCATCATTATCATCATCATTATCATTTTTATCATTTATGTTATTATTATACAATTTCAATTTCTCAAAATCAAGTCATTTGTGGTCATACACGTCACAGCCGGGTCGTAATTTGGAATGATAAAGAGTGAGATGGATACAAGTCCTTTGTGATCATGTTAAAGAGTATCACAGATATATCAACCTTCATAAAGAAGAAGAACCTTGACTTATCTTGTCACCTTCTAAACTATAGCACCTGCTTTCCTTTATCGCCATGACAACCGATGTACACTTTCCTTGCAATTTCCTTTATTTTGTTAGTTCGTCGGAGGCATTAGCGTTCTTCGCATTTTTGTGGTTCCTATTTGAGTTATTGTGCACTTTCACCTGCCGCTCTTCTTCTTTATCTCTCTCTCTTTCTCTTTCTTTAACTGTCTCTCTCTTTCTCTCTTGCTCTCTCTTTCTCTCCCCCTGCCATCTTTTCTCTTTCTGCTACCTACAATCTTGTTCATTATTTCAAAATTTCTCTCAATTTCTTCCTAACAAAATGTGTGTTTGTGTGTGCAGATGTGTTATTGACTGCTTGTTTCTCAGGTATTCGTTTTCACTATCTCTTCTTTTAATTTCTCTTTTTATCGTCCCTCTCTCCTGTCTTTCTCACCCCATCTCCTTTTATTTCACTGTCTCTGCATCATGTCGGTCCATTAACTAATGGAGCGAAGGTAGGGAAGGAGAGCAAACGTCCAGAACAAAAGAGTTACATATCCTGGAAGATCGACCCCCCCCCCCCCCACTCAAATTAAGGGGGGGAATAATCATGAAATACCTTTTAAAAATCATCCAGAACCGCACCTGATTCCGAAGAATGAAGATGGGGGGGGGGCGGGGGATGTACCGTTTTAATCATACTCTTAATCTTGGACCAGAGTCCGTGGATATGGAAGGATATAGGGGGTCGAGAGATGGAGAAAGAGAAGGATAAGCATGCAACAGGGGTGGAGAAAGTGGAGGAGGAAAATATTGAGAAGGGTAAAGAAGAGAAGGAAGAGTGGAACAAGGAAAACAATGATAAGAAGGGGTAAAGGCCTTTAATAGATTTTCAGCTCAAACTTTCACTGACCTGTTCCTCACATTTTTCCGCTTTCTATTAAAACCAACATCAGGGTACACTTCCACTTTATAAATGCGAAAGGATTTGGATGTGAATCATCGTCCGAGGACTATAGGACAAATGAAAAGATTTAAATAAGAGCTTTTCACAAAGCATGTCTGTCAAGACCTACGTACCGCCCTGAAGATGACCCTACAATCAATACCAGTTATTGTACAAACTTTCAAACTACCCTGGCTAGAAGGTATGCAAACGATACCACTTTGGAATTATACTGTCTTGATCCATATTGATCGCTAAGATTGTCATCCGTTCTTATCATTATCGCCATGACCTATATTATGTACCATCGATTAAGATTGAGCGATAGAGGGCAGGCTATTGTGATGACCTACATAGCCATCTGTACACAGAGTTTGGCCAACCCGGTTATAGTTGGACAAACATGGCAACTACTGCTTTGTTGGGCAAGCACAAAACAAAAGAATATACGCCATGTTGTGACCCAGTGAAACCAAGTTGGCCAGACTCTGTTTAGATGGCTCTGATCCCAGACAGTGTATGAAGCAAAGTTGGCTCTATCTACATCACAGGCTCTTGCGACAAAATTGTTTCGAGAACATTTTCTACAATGACCAAACTCCTCAATTCAGGCCAAGACCCAATTTTAATCCTCACCCTAAACCTTACCTAAAAAAAGAAAAACATTGCAACCCTTCCCTAACCCTATATACCTTTGATGAAATAAAGCCTGGAGCTATTGTTGCCGAATTGAAGCGAATCTTTGTAGGTGCCCTGTTTTCCCTAAAGATGCATTTGTCTTGCGAAGCACATGTAGGCCTAACCGATGTAAGGCTAATAGTTGACTTTCGGGAAATGGTAATTCCTTGTTTGTTTGTTTTTCTTAATCCACAGGACTTACAAACATGGATTGCGCCCTGGATTCGAAACTGCACACTGTTCAGTAAAGACCGTGGGCTGTATTACCTGGGAGGATGACGTCACCAAGGAGGTCTCTCACGATGACGTCATTAGGCATACATTACGACTGTGATTATGACGCAGCGATGAATCAGCCAATCACGGGCACCGTCCTAGATAGAGACTACATGCGCATCAATGTGTATCCTCCGCCTCTCCATAAAGGCCATGCGCGCACCGAGTCTGAAAACCGCGGGAAGTTTTACATCCCTCAAACCGACACAGAATGGATTCAGATGGTGAATAACTTTAACAATGGACATCAAGAGATGTACTATCCTGCCAGAAGTGTGTACCAAAAACCTCCAGGCCTTAAACCCGTCCGCTCCATCAGCGCAAACTCCTATTTTGACCCATTTAATCTGCGCACGGACGTAGCGGGTAGCATAGCGCGCGATGAGATTAACGAGATGACGCGGTTGCAGATGCAGCGCGCGTATCAACGCGCGTGCGGTAAAGCTACCACAGGTGGTAGATATCGGGAGCCACCGTCGAAGGACTTGCGGGAATTCCCCGGAGAGCGCCATGAATCTCCAACTCTCAGGACGCGCACTATACCCCTCACTCCGCGAACAGCCAAATCTTTCATCTCGAGCTCGGACAACACTTCGGGATATTGTACCAACGAGGAGGAGAATCGGATATCGCCATTTCCAGCGCAACAGGGAAAACAAAAACCGGTACTTCCGAACCTCTCATCATCGTCGAAGTTCCCTGGTAACTTACCATCAAGGAGAGAAGCATGGTACAGCGCCCCCTTTCGTCCAAAAATCGTCAAGCAGTCACCACCGTGGCGATCTCTTATGAACAGACGCCCTCAAGGGGTGAGAGCAAGTGAAGGGCAGCTATGCCCAAAGTACTGCAGGTGCTGTTTTGAAGATACTTACGATTCCAACAACAAGAACGTTTTCAAGATCGACCTGAAGTAGACTGGAGAGATTAGTGAGGGTATAATTTAAGTGTACCCATCACCATCATGCTCTTGATGTTAAAGTTCCATCCGCTATACCGTATTCACAATATGAGCTTCAAATATCACTTCTTCAAAGAGATATTGCAATTTAAATACAAAACTCAGTAATCATATTAGCAAGGATTTGTTGAGTATACTCATATATTTAGTGCATTCCCGAAAAAACGAAACCGAGAATTATCGATGTTTTATCATAACTTAATCACAATTATAATTGATAAATTACACATATTTGGAAATCTTAGATTGTCCTCTTTCATTTGATGCAACTCGTATGATGCATATTTCACGCAATAGGATTAAAATGAATTTGAAGAGAGGAAACCAAAATATCATTTGGCGGACGGTATCTGAATTTCAAGGAGAAAATCACATTTCTAGAAAGTTGATTTTCTGCCCCCTTATAACACCTCAAACAGGAAAAATAAGCAAGGAATGACAAAGTTTTGTTTGTTTAAAGTATAGTGCTTGCATTTCCGTAATTTTATCAAACGAGTTCGTTTTCACTGGCAGCCTGCAGTAGCAACAAACAGAGTTGACAAAAGACTCCGTTTCGTAGACAATCAGCCGTAGACGAAAGACTTCATGCATGGCTGATTGTCAACGGAACGGAGTTAAGTCTGTTGTCAATTCTACTTGTTGCTACGGCAGGTAGCCAGTGAAAACGAATTCGTTTGATAAAAATATGGAAATGGAAGCACTACTTTAAACAAACAGAACGGTGTCATTCCTTACTCATTTTTCCTGATTGAGGTGTATGAAAGGGCAAAAACTCATCTTTCTAGAAATGTGATTTTCTCTTTGAAATTCAGATATCGTCCGCCACAGGGGCGTACGCAGGGGGGGGGGGTTTGGGGGTTCATACCCCCCCCCCTTTTGTATTTTTATGTGTGTAAACCCCCCTAAAAAAACCTAAAACCCCCCCTTTGGATTTTTTTTTTTTTTTTTTTTTTTAATTATAAAAAATAAAAAAATAAAAAAAAAAAAAATATGCCCACGGCTAACATAAAAAAGGTGACCTTACCCCGCCCCCCAACGAAGAAAAATGTCAAATTTTCAAATTTCGAGACCAAAAAAAAAAAAAAAGTGTCCGCTTTTTTTGGACTCCAAAAAAAAAAAAAAAAAGTGTACGCTTACCCCCCCCCCCCCTCCCCCCCCCCCCCACTCCCCCCCCCCACTGAGCGACTTTTCGGCTGGCTGAGTCGTTGCGATTTTTTGTGGACTCCTTAAAAAAAAAAAAGTGTCCGCTTACCCCCCCCCCCCCCCCCCCCCCCCCCCCCCCTTGAAAAAAATCCTGCGTACGCCCCTGGTCCGCCAAATGACTTTTTGGTTTCCTCTCTTCAAATTGACTTTAATCACTCATTCGTGATATATGCAATATATGAGTTGCATCAAAATATGAAAGAGGAGGATCCAAGCTTTGCAAATATGTGTCATTTATCATTATAATTGTGATCAAGTTATGATAAAACATCGATAATTCTCGGTTTCGTTTTTTCTGGGACGCACTGTATATAATTAGTTGACGCAAGAGTAATACGTTTGCACAGAACAGATACGGGAGGCTCGCATAACGCGCACATGGAACCAAGGTTTGACTTGGGTTTGAAAACTTTAATATTAGTAGAATGGCTTGATAGCTTTGAGGTGTGGGTCGTGTGGTTTTCAACCCTACTCACTTCTTGGCTTTTGATCAAAACAAAGCCGAGTACAGAATCAGTAGGCTATGACATATTTTTAAGAATGTGAGAATTTCAAATGTCTATATTATAGATTGGAGTGTGGAGTATTAGCGCATCTGGTTTTCAACGCCACTTTTTTTCTTGGTGTTTCGGCATAAATAAAGAAAGCATCAAGGGAGCTGAGTAAAGAAAAATTGTTATCCAATTATCACATTTATAACAATATGATGATTTTGTAGTCTCTGTAGATTTAGACTGAGTAGGCATGCGGGTTAAGGGGGATTTATGAGCATAATTAGATTCAGCGCCTGTGGTTTAAACACTGCCCAATACGT
This sequence comes from Strongylocentrotus droebachiensis, assembly GCA_035222895.1. NCBI lineage: Eukaryota > Metazoa > Echinodermata > Echinoidea > Camarodonta > Strongylocentrotidae > Strongylocentrotus > Strongylocentrotus droebachiensis. Next base: position 7,474 of record JAVYIG010006141.1, read on the forward strand.
TTGGCCATAATTATAGCACCAAGAAAGAGTCAAAATAATTATAAATATAAGAATGTGAGAGTTTCAACTGTCTATGGTGGCTATAGATGAAATTTTAGAGTGTGTATAATTACGCATGCGGCTTTCAACGCTACTCTTTTCTTGATGTTTCAAGGGAGCTGAGTAAAGAATTATTATTACTAATTTATCACATTATTTTATGAGAATTTGATGATTAATATCGTCTCTTTAGAGTAGGCATGCATGGTAGGGGTTTAATAGGGGATTTATGTGAATGTATTTTTGAAGATTAGGGGGTGTAGAAATAGCGCATTTGTTTCGACAAAAAAGCACGAAGGGAGCTGAGTAAAGAAGAATTGTTATCAAATTATCCGATATTTATGAGCATCTGATGATTTTTCTCTTTAGATTTAGAGTAGGCATGCATAGTAGGGGTTTAATAGATTAATGAGAATGTGTTATGAAGATTAGGGGTGTAGAAAAAGCGCATTTGTCCTGGTTTCGACAAAAAAGCATCAAGGGAGCTGAGTAAAGAAGAATAATATTGTCAAATTATCACATTTACGAGAAAGTGATGCTTTTATATTAGTCTTTTTAGATTTAGAGTAGGTATATGCATTGAAGGAGTTTATAGGATGTAGGTTCAGCGCTTGTGCCAAATATGTTTGAGCATTATAATATACCAAGAAAGCCGAGTAAAGAGTCGATATATCATAATATAAGGATGTGAGGATTTCAACCGTCTAGATAAATAGTTTAGAATGTATAGAATTACGCATGCGGTTTTCAACGCTACTCATTTCTTGATGTTTCAAGGGAGCCGAGTAAAGAATAATTGTTACCAATTATTTATCACATTATTGTATGAGAATAGTCTTTTTAGATTTAGAGTTGACATGCAAAGTACGGGTTTAGGGGATTTGTGAGAATGTGTTTTAAAGATTAGGGCTGTAGAAATAGCGCATTATTTTGTTTCGACAAAAAGCACCAAGAGAGCCGAGTAAATTATTGTTTTCAAATTATCATATTTATGAGAATGCGATGATTTGTCTCTTTATATTTAGAGTAGACATGTAGGGGTTTAATAGATTTATGAGAATGTGTTCTGAAGATTAGGAGTGTAGAAAAGTGCCTGTGGTTTTAAACACTGCTTAGTGTGATTGAGCACCTAGAATGCCGAGTAAAGAGAATTATTCATGAGAATTTGATTATTTTAGAGTCTTTATTATAGATAAACAGATTACGGGTGTAGAAATAGCGCATGCGGTTTTTGACGTCTCTCTTTTCTTGGTGTATTTCTGTAATTATCTGAAACAGTCACCGCGTTTATTTTCATTCAAACCTAATAAATATGTACAGCAACCAATATTATACATGTATTAAAAATATACTTTAAGCTACAGAAGGCTCTTTATTGTCCCATCCTTGTGTTCGTGTTGTCTTGGGAGTGTTTCACATTAAAGACTAAGACCGACTTTAAGTTGGACTTAACTATGGCGGGCTGTTCGTGCCACTGTTTGCTCTCACCTTTATGAACTTTAGATAATATTTTTTCCTTCAATAATGAATTATCAACAAAATAATGTAAGTTCTGTAGATTTGTGACGTTTTGTAAGTCCCTTTCGGAGACCAGTGCCAATAAATGGTGAGAGCAAACAGTGGCATAAACGGCCTGCCATAGTTAAGTCCAACTTAACTGGACTTAACTATGGCAGGCTGTTCGTGCCACTGTTTGCTCTCACCTTTATGATCTTAAGATAATATTTTCCCCTTCAATAATGAATTATCAACAAATGTAAGTTCTTTAGATTTGTGACGATGTTTTGTACGTCCCTTGAGAGACCAGTGCCAGTAATGGTGAGAGCAGACAGTGGCATAAACGGCCTGCCATAGTTAAGTCCAACTTAAATTGGATCTTAGTCTTTGTGAAACACCCCCCTAAAATTGTTAAATGATACTATTATGATAGTTATGTTAGGGATTCAGAATAACAAGCCTTCATTACGTTTTCAGTTTTGTTTCTTAATTGTCGTGCTCGCGAATAAATTAGATACATCAGCATTTAAAACAAAATCGTTCACTCTTTGACATGATTTCCAGTAAGCGAGTACGGTAGCCTAATATTGGTACATAAGTGACAGGGTGGTCTACAAATTATGTAGGTTTTACAAATTTCTTTTTTCATTTGTCTCCTTACCTAGATATCAAGAGGCTACAAATTTAGAAAAGTTGGGTGACATCTCAAAAGCTTTTTCTATCACATTTTTCTAATGTGCAGACATTACAATTTCTTGTTACATAATCCGAACATGATTTATATGGGATATGCATCAGCATGTTGAAATCTCACTTGAGCTCCCTTTTCAAATATCTTTGCAATCATGTTTTGAAGGTGTAAAATAAGCATTATAAGCTGAAAATGAACAGATTCATGTCTCATTAAGAGTATGGACAAAGAGGGCGCAGTAGCAACTTGGACTTTCATCAGCATGTTTCATTTGTATGAGTTCAGATTCGAACATGACGAATGTTATTACTCAAATTGACGGGGCAAAGATTACTCCGTGTCCGTTGGACAAATTCGCGCGAAATACAATTATGTTGTGCATGTATTTATTACATGGTAGGGTTTATAACGAAAACACATATGGCATATCATAAAGCGTTGAGAACTTCGGGGGTACCAGGATTTTTAAAGGCGATACAACCTTTGTAAGATGCTCTTTTGTATATTATGAAAGCAGGGGAAATATTAAAATGACATACATATATTTACCAATAATAAGTTTGCAGTCTCCTATCTTTTATGGACATACTAGTTGCGATTGATATCAACTCTTTGTAAGACGGGGCCCTGATATGCCACTTTGTTTTCCTTCGTATACTGACCCCGTATTATAAAAGAGATGCGATTTATGAAATTTGATTTTTCATTAATATCAACAGCAACCAGTGTCAGCAACTGTACCAATAATATTTGTGTATGAGGGAAATTTAACTTGGAGTGAGTTATCAAAGCGCTCGACAAAAGATATACAGAGAGCAGACAATCAATACAAAATGTTGAATTTCAACTACATGAGTAATGTAGTTATGGAATCATACATACATATCTGAAAACACAGTGTACGCATTGGGAATAACTAACAACCAAAATAATATGTATCTCTATGAATAATGTACTCAAAGAGATAGGGGATGCGATTGATATCAAATTGCAAATTTAGTCGTAACTCTTTTATAAGACGGGGCCCAGGTGTCATAAATCTCCCGTTTGTCATTGTTATGATGGAGGGTTTTTTCCATTCAATTTAAGGAGTATGCAATGTAATTTGTGTAATACATGTATTGTAATGTTTTTATGACTACATTGTATTTTGTAATGTAATTTGAAAAAATGTCAAAATATGGAAAATAGACTTATGCACACTGGAACTACTATGTTGTACGGCTCTTTATCTTAATTTAGTCACTGATTAATTTAGAAAAGCCCGTTGATACCTATTACATCGAACAACTAATCATGTACATAGTTACTTCTAATTACAAGTATTTCAATGTTTGTTCATAATTATGATTATGAATCAATAAATATTTAGTATAAAGACCTAAATTCACATAGGCCCATGAATGAAATCCTAGTAATTTGATTTTTAAATCTGAATTCTTGTGACTTTTCTAGTGTAGAATTTGAGAAAATCTTTGAATCGTGCTGCTTATTTCCCCCCTTGTTCACATTTCATGGCCCAGTCGCTTGCTTTGAAAAGCCGCCATAGATTTTGGGTGGAAGGTGAGTTAAATCACGTCCCGTGACAAATCTGCAATGCACAATATTCATTATTGTTTATAATATTTGATTGAAATTGAATACGTCTTTATTTTCAGAAGTTGAGTAGTGTATGAATTGTAATATTCCTTGCCCACAGTGAGAGCTAGTTAGGCAACTTCTAAGTTTATCTAGAAAAGTGAAATTGAATTGATCACGGACACCAATTCTTTAAGGTATTGGTATTCCATTCTTTATCATATCGATGTACATAATAACTAATGCAAGCTATGTATATTCTATTTTTTTTTAAATAGATAGATGTTAAAGATAAAAAGAAATCGATTACAATAAAGTAACTTAAACTTTAAGTACCATTAAAATATTTAAACATAACAATTAGAGATCATCTGCTGTTTCTTTCTTGGAAATTTGGTGGCTCTTAAAAGAGCCGTTGTTGGATTGCTCCGAAGAGGATTCAACCCATCTACTTGGAGGCCTTGGAGGTCTTCTTGGGCAGAAGGACAGCCTGGATGTTGGGGAGGACACCACCTTGAGCGATGGTAACTCCGCTTAGCAGCTTGTTAAGCTCCTCGTCGTTGCGGACAGCCAGCTGCAAGTGCCGGGGGATGATACGGGTCTTCTTGTTGTCGCGGGCGGCGTTGCCAGCCAGCTCGAGGATCTCAGCTGCTAAGTACTCGAGCACGGCAGCCAGGTAGACTGGAGCACCAGCACCGACACGCTGAGCATAGTTTCCCTTGCGAAGGAATCGGTGGACACGACCGACTGGGAACTGAAGTCCAGCACGGGCAGATCGGCTCTTTGCCTTGGCACGGGCCTTTCCTGCTCCTTTACCACGTCCAGACATGATGATTTGATAGATTTGGTTATGCTTTGGCAAGTAAGAAGAGAATCGCTGAATGCTTCTAAAATGGTGCGAGCTAGGTATTTATACGTCTGCGGAGGATCGAAACGCACAGCGAGGATCCAACGGGAACCAATCAGATACGAGGCCGATGAGTAACGGCAAGCGAATACACTATTATTTGCATATACGTGCGAGTGTACGCATATGCTTTTGCACGGATGTATGCAAATGTATCGGCCGACCAGCGGGGGCCCTGCGTATTTACGTAGAGCGCCCTGTGTGATTGGTGGCTTAAGCGTACATTCGGACCTCATGAATAATGAATTAATTCAAGGGGCTGTCGTTGTCTCGTACACGGAGCGAAACCGCGCTGAATGGCTTGCAGTGATTGGTGTTTCTCGCGTGCAGTCGGACTTATTTTCATAAGCGTATAACCGCTGGATCCTCGCTCGCTGTATAAATAGAAGTGGATTCGGTTGGCACATCATTCTCATCGTTTACTTCGTAGAGAAACCCATCATGCCTGCCAAAGCACAAGCCGCTGGAAAGAAGGGATCGAAGAAGGCTAAGGCCCCCAGGCCTAGCGGAGACAAGAAGAGGAGACGAAAGAGGAAGGAAAGCTACGGAATCTACATCTACAAGGTTCTGAAGCAGGTTCATCCCGACACTGGTATCTCCAGCCGTGCCATGTCCATCATGAACAGCTTCGTCAACGATGTCTTCGAGCGCATCGCCGCCGAGGCTTCCCGACTTGCCCACTACAACAAAAAGTCTACCATCACCAGTCGTGAGGTCCAGACCGCTGTCAGACTCCTCCTCCCTGGAGAGCTGGCCAAGCATGCCGTCTCTGAGGGCACCAAGGCTGTCACCAAGTACACCACCTCCAAGTAAATTGAAACTTTCGTTTCAGTTGCCTCAAACGGTCCTTATAAGGACCACCAAAACTTCAAGAAAGAATCAAATGACAACTCTTTGTTTTCCCTCGATTTTTCGATTTCTGCTAATTATACTCATTTTAAGATTATTCGCTTATGAAGGCTCAAGTTCAACTTTATTTGTTTCACATTCCACAAAAAATAATTCAATTATTGACAAAATTAGAACATAATATGAAATATAATTAATTCTTTGAAAAGACGTCGAACTTAATTGTATTGAAAAGAAGAATATACAGGGTGAAATGTGAGGAACCTATTAAAAAGCTCAGCTCGTAGATTATAAGTTCCCATAAATAAAACTAACATTTGATTGAAGTGGTTGCAATGGTGAAGGACGTAACAATAATAATAGGTGGGCAAGAAGGCCTTGACATAGGATGATATACAACGTGAAACGAGCAAAAATAGCAAATACAGCAAACAAATTAATTTACCAAAGAAATGACACAATAGTCACTTAACAATATTACGATTGAGCCCATACATAAATACATAAAAAGCCTACAGTAGGTTAACGTAAATTTAAGAATTTAAAGCTTGTGGAAATCAAAATTCTGATTCCATGAATACTATATTGAAGAGAAAGCAAATTGCTTCATGAATCGTTCTTGTTCGAGTGTTCGAATACTAGACAACGGAAGTGATTCCTACAGCTTCATTTACCCTCCGTTCTTTATAATTATTTACATTTACCAAAATAATACCGGCTTACCGTATTAATTTCAATGACATTTCTCCAGTTTAATAAACTGATGTGTATTGTTTAAATGGGACGTTGGTCATATTTGTATATATATTGTAAACTTCATTGCTATAAACTTAGGACATTGCATTTACACCGGCTTTTTAGAAAAATGCTCCACAAAAATGTGCAAGGAAGAAAAGGAAATTGTCCGTTTGAGAAAAAGAGCGCGAAAGGGGGCGTATATTATGACAAAGGTCGCAGAACAAAGATGAATATGCAACAATGGCAAGTACATGCATGTATACGATAAGATAAGATGATTCGTCTTTGCATGTTTATGGGTGCATGAGTGCGTGCCTGTTTTGTAGTTTTAAGATGATATTATATTTTATATTGCTGCTTTTACTCTGTTAATTTTTCAAAAATAACAATAAACACAGAAAAAAAAGAAAAAAAAAAAAGATGATTCGTCTTTCTTTCAAATGTCATATAAAGCAGCACATTAGATCATTACACATTTACAATGCAACAAAAATCATGGGAAATGATAACAAAAAAAGTGAACTAAAGGAAAGACGAGGAGACCATGATAAAAGCAGAGCTTGTTTAGGGACCCCTCTGGACCAAATAATTGGTTGGTACATATTTAATAAGTAACAAAATAAACTTGATGGGAGTATATAGTTGTGACTACCTAAGAATATATTAAGAAAAGGTGATAAGATACAAGAAGTGTACACCGTCGGGAGACTAGAAAAGACGGGAGAAAGAGAGAAAATATGAGAAATAATAAAAGGCTATTCAGTATAGCAAATCAACAATATAGGGACAGTACACAACGGGCACAAGGCAACAGGGGAGGGAATATAAGGCTGACAATCTGAGGCTGAAATATTCAGTTCGACACATAATTCTATAGTACAAAATAACTGCAAAAATTAACTACTCTATGAGTCATAGTATATATCGAGAAGATAAACCTTATTGTACACTTAAATGCAGAGAGACAACACATTGCTAGAGCAAAGAGGGTTCTAGAACCTAGGTCCAGTAGAAACCAAAATATTAAAAGTATAGTCCTTACTTGGGGTAAGGGAAACGCAGAGGCGTTTCGTGTATCATGGTCATGGTCATAACCCTAAACCTAACCCTAAACCTAAACATGCAAAAACTGACCGTTTTTGTACCTGGGCCGAGTTGTCCCCTGGTCCGAGTTAGCCCGACTCCATGGTCATGAACTTGATTATTTTCCTTAAAATACCGACTAGAGCCTTTGGTAGGACATCAGAATTTGAAGGTGATAACTGATAAATATCTTGCACCTTTAAAATAGAGGTTGTAAGAGGTAATGAATGGTGGAAGAGAGAGACTTGAGTAGAGAAAGAGAAAGAGAGAAAGAAAGAGAGAATGATAGAGAGAGAGTGGAAAAGAGAAAGAGTTGGGGATAGAAAAAAGGGGGCGAGGAAAAAGAAAGAGAGTATGGAAGAAGTGGGTGATGCTGAAATGGACACAAATACACACTCTCTCCTTTTTTCCCCGTATAAATCATGTCTTCTATCTTTCAATCCTATCTCCATTTCTTTTACTGTACACTTCATCAAGGCCGACACAGATCTTATCACCCTAAATAATTTTTCGATAATTTTACAAAAAATAGCTATTACCAGGGAAATGTGAGTTTTTACAGCTATAACATTTACCTGCTTTTACTGTAATGATGATACTTAGTCAACTATATATATGTTAGTATTGTGATCGAGTATTATTATGCCTTTACTAAATACTACATTAAAACATGTCCTCAGTGAATACAGATTTGAACATTGTGTCGACCACATAATATCAGTCTGCTGTTAGAAACTATTAACATAAAACTTATCCAGGAGTTTGCAGTATGTTTCTATATACAAAATAATGTATATGCAATGGTCGAATATTGTATAGCGCCCCTCCAACAGAACCATAGAGCTCGACACATGTACGTACATAATGATTTATACCGGTAATATATTATACGCTGTGAGATGAATATAATATATGCATTCAGTATCTGTGATTTCAATACCTTATTTTCCCAGCTACATTATATTTACAGACAAAAGAAAATGCAATATCTGCAGATCTGCATGCCAACCTTACTCTATAAGTATAGGTATTCTGAAAGATGAGATGATTCTATGCCCTTTGTTGTACAATATTTCTTATGCAAGTGTACAAGAGAAATCTTGGCATGAGTTATGCCTTTTAGCATGTCATGGGCGCAGCCATTTTCTTGATAATGTGACTAACCAGGCGAATTTGTACATGAATCATGCACCAAGCTTCCGTTGGAAAGACTACTTAAAGTCAGTAACGAAACCTTTATTTTTCAATAAAGGAAAATCATAGCTGAGAAGGTAATAATTATAATTGGTGAAAAATATATGAAAGGGGAACAATTATTGTAACTCATTTATTTAAAAATACTAGAATATAGGAGTTGCCAAATCTATTTCATTTATGCGAAACATTCGCCCAAGAAGAGGACCAACTTATTTTTTTGCAATTTGCGTTCCTTATGGCAATGATACAAAGGATAATATAGAAGGTGAATGAAATGCACCTCACTGGAAGGAAGCATCCATTTACTTGATAAACGTCATGTTGAGTGTTGATCAAGAAAATGGAAAAATGAGAAAATGTACGCTTTTCTTGCTTTATACCTCTCTCATACTTAAAATGGTGGGTAATCTTGTATATTAGTTATTGGCAAGGACAACAAATCTCTCAAAATAACATAAGTTGGGGTGGGGTTTCCTTTAATAATTCACATTGGCCTCTAGTTTTTGCAAGCCCTAAATTTAACTATCAAATTGATGTGATAATATCAGGATACACTGTCTTATGACTATTACTTCATCAATCCAGGAAGTATTATGACCATTCATTCGGAGGCGGTATTCAGTGCCCCCCCCCCAACTTTGTCAGGTCCCCCTCAAGTGCCCATTTTTACATAATAATAATATTCCGCTTTTATATAGCGCCCGATACATCGATACAACGATGTGTCTAAAAGTGGCCCCTAAGTTTACTTTAGATAAGTGTCCCTTTTTATTTTGTAATACTTAGGTGTCCGCTCCACATTCTTATAAGTGCGTCCTTTAACCTATGATAATTGCCCCTATTCAAATCTGAGAGGTGCTCATTTTACTTAAACAAGTTCCCTTTTCTTTTGTAATAAGTGCCCCCTCCCCTTTTCATCTTTGATTAGTGCGACTTCTCACCTCACCTCTGATAAGTGCCCCTTTTTATTTTAACACGTGGCCCTTTTCCTTTCTGATAAACTCCCCTTTTCTTTTTTGTAATATGAGTCACATCCCCTTCTGACACACCTCTGATAGATGCCTCTATTGGCATCTCATAGGTGTCTCTTTTTCATCTCACGTGAGGGCCCTTTTTCAGGTACAAGGAGTGCCCCTACCATTTCTGATAAGTGCCCCTTCACCTTTTATAATTGCCTCATTTCAAATCTGAGAGGTGTCCCTTAGATTTTGACAAGTGACTCTTTTCCTTTGTGTGCCCCCTTTTCTTCTTATAAGTGCCCCTTTTCATCTCCGATGAGTGCCCTTATTCAAATTTGGGAGGTACCTCCTTTGACTCTGTAATAAGTGCCCATTTGACTCTGTAATAAGTGCCCCTTTTCATCTCTGATAAGTGCCCCTTTTATTTTGACACGTGCCCCTTATCCTTTCTAATTAGTGCCATTTCCCTTCTGATAATTGCCTTTTTTCCTTTTTAATAAGTGCCCATTTCCCGTTGTCATAAGTGCTCATCACACCCAACTGCAAAGTACATGATCCCGTAAAGAAAAATAACAACATTGAAATCATCCCTGATAATATAATCACGAAATTCACAATGTAGGGGTAAAACGCTCCGCCGCCCCTGCTATTAATATTATTATCATTATCATCACTATCATTATTGCTTTAACTATGTTGCAATCCACCTTTCATATCAGTTCGGTTTATTCCATTCTTCAGGCTCTATTATTAAACTTTTAAATCTACATCATTACAATCTGTAATCGCTATAGCTTAAAAAAATGCCCCTTCTCTTTTTATTTCATCTCTCTTCCTCTTCCTCCTCCAGTCGATCGTGCGTTTCCAAAATAATTGCACTAGCGCCATCTATTGTTCGACTAAGATAAAGAGGCGGATCTCGCACACATCAAAACAAAACAAACTTTCTGCATTCTACTTCTAGCTGACGTCAAACTTTCTCTACATGTAAGTGCCATCATTGAACTTGTGTTAATTGAGCTCTTATCATATTGTCACGAATGCTTTATTAATGAGACATATAAAGTGTCATGCCATGAAATATATGAAGTGATAAACATTTGTCCCCTGTCTCACAGTGCGAAGATAGACTAGGCCTAGTCGTTTACTCTCGCCTTAGTCCCATTCGTCAGATTCTGTGTTTTGTTTTCTCCGACACTACCTAAATTTAAATTTCGAAATTTATCTTGTATTTTTTGTCCTTAGGCCTAGATCCTAGATGAATATGGACGGAGCCCAAATCCACTTTCTGGTTCCGAACATAGCATACCAAGGTTTGAGGGCTAGCAGTGATCCGGGACCTCTTAATAAAATTGGAGATGATGAACACGATGATGATCATCAGAAACGGAGTCGGAGTCGGAACGAGAGTATGACTGAAAATGATAACGATGGAGCATGCAGCAATTGCAATGATAAAACAGAGAGGTAAGTAGGTCATGGAACATGTTGAGATATTGGCATCCGACGGACAAAGGGGACAATTTTTTTGTTTTAAAGTGTCATTCTAAAGTGTGGAGGACTCGGGAATCTGATGATCATAAAAGAAGAAGAAGGGGAAGAAGAAGGAGGGAAAAAAGACAAAAAGAACAAGGAGAAGAAGGAGAAGCTTGAAAGAAAGAAAGGAAGAAAAAGGGAAAAAAGGAAGATAAATACAAATAGAAATTAAGAAAATGAAAAGGGAATGGAAGAAAAAGAATGAAAACAATAACAAGAAAAGAAAAAGAGGAACAAGAATCCCTATCATGGAATCCCTATCGTTCAGGAACATGATATTTCAAAATTCGAGGCATTCTAGATATTTTTTTTATTATTGATATTATTTCATTTTTTATGTTGACCAAAGTAACCAGTGACCAATGGCACTCAAACTCTCAAAGCCCTGTAGGGACAACTTTTAAATAACTGTTGCCTTTTGGCAGGGTTGGATCTAGGACTCTCTTAAAGGTACTATGTCCCATTTGCAGTCCAAAAAAATGAAAAAGTTAAATTCCAACTGCATTTGAAAGATAATACTAATTTAGAACTTCCCTAACAAAGGTGGGGCTTGAAAATGTCTTCAAGTGGGAAAATAACGACTATTAGTTGTCAAATCGACTTTAGGGCTATAGAGCCCAAAAGTAATAGTCTTGATTTTCAGACAATTGCACCGAATGGTCATACGTTTTTATGCTGCGCAAAGATTCAATCAGTTTAATCTTGGCCATCACAAGAAGTGGGTTATTGATGTAGACAAATGCTCATGTACCCTTCACAACTCTTTTCATGTATGTTATTACCAAAGAAGAAAAAAAGCCAGCCAGTCACTCAATAGTGTCTGACAATGAAGTCTAGCAAGTAAACGGGTTTCCTTGCATAATTTGAATATGAGGACACTGCTAACGTTTACATTTCACAGATAGGACATACATGACATATTCATAATTCCTGCAAAGTTCTACAGCATTTGAGGTTGGCTGCAAAAGGGACATAGTACCTTTAAGGAGGGAGGGGGAGGGGGGGGGGATGTCAAATCTGAAAAATCTTGATGGCAATCCAAAAAACAGGGTTATCATATTTTCAGGTTTACAGTTTGAAAGGATGACTTTCAATGATTCAAGGTTGTAGTTGACATGATTTAAAAAAAAACAACTTTGGACTACATTTAGAGGTAATGAATGGCATGCATGCTAAAGCTCTCTCAAAAATACTTACATTGTAGGACTTTAGATAGGGGCGAGTGCCATATGTCTTTTGTTACTGGAAACATTGTTTTGGGCTCAAAATTGGTACAAATGTTACAAATCATGAATTTTCATTTCATGACCAAATGTTTTATCTGATTATGATAAAGAGCTGTCAAACGATTTAATGTCTTTATGAGTTTGAAGTAATAAACCTGTGTAATATAAATATCACATAAATTATTTAGTAAGAAAAAAAAAAGCTTGTGTCTTCACCATGGCATCCACCCCTATCTGAAGTATACAAATACTGACAGAAACATGTATTGTTTTGCTTTTCAGTGACCTTGATGGTGAACTTGATGATCTTGCCATCAGAGTTGACCCTCCCGACCTCCTACCAGGTCAAAGGTTAAGACTAGATAGTCTAGTTTTAAGGAACTGCTCCGTGGCAGAGGCGCAGGCCCTGGCTTTCCAAAAGCTTCAAGAGGAACTCATGAAGGCAAAGGAGGTGAGTCCTGAGTAGATACTTTTACATTTAGGACTACTTCAGATTTCTGTAACTTATAACTTACAGGGCGCGACAAACCCGCTTGCCCGACGTCCCGGGGCAACCAAATTGAGCCGTCGGGCAAGTAAATCAAATTATCACTTGCCCGATTCGGGCAAGTGATACTTTTACAGTAATTTCCTAGTGTCCAAGAACTCTACCATTCACCCGTCAACTTCTTACCCGTCGTCAAAATCCAGAAGCAAAAAAGCGATCGTTCCGATTTCGAAAAAACTTCACAGACAGCTAGCCAGCTCAGCTAGCTCAGCGCGCATGCAACAGTGACACTTCAAGCCATGAATGCCGCTCCGCCTCCACGCACGGCCGGCCGTGAGCTAGCTAGAGACAGCTAGCGCGGTCGTACCAGCTGCGAGCTTATTCGCGCTCTCTCTCTCTAGCTCTGCAGGCCGCACCGACAGGCCTTTGCTATTCTCTGATTGCCGATTGGTTGAATCACGCCAAATATGACGTCATTATTCTAGGGAAATGAACACGTGCGAATCGGAATGGAATAAACAACAGGGATTTTCTAGTAAGTACAAAAAGTCAAATGTTTGATATTTATTCATAATGACTGTTAATGATTGTGAACATATTATTTAAAACTCGCTGCTCATATAAATCAGATGAATGTTTTTGTCTCGTTTTCAATTTATTACTGCGGTCTCAAGATCCGACCGAGCGAGTCATTTTGTTCAATCAGTTTGTATTCAGTAACCGATTGATCAGGGAAGTTGTAATCCTGATGTCTCTATGTGTGCTAAAGGTTTCTTGTTTTATTTATATGCTGTAAATATTAAGTTAAAGTTTAAGAAGGGAAACACCTTGATTTACTTTGTGTTTATATTCTGTTTTAATGTATAGTCATCATCCAGGACCAGGTTGGAAAAGGGGAAGCACCTTGCTTTTATTGTGTGTGATCAAAGTTATGTCTTTCTATAATATAGTAAGTTTTATTGCACTGCCAGGTGACACATGAAAGACACCTTTATTAATCTGCCAATGTAAAGGTACAATTACAACTCAACTGCTGTTCTTGCTTCTATATTATACTATCTTTAAATATCAACATTGAACTTTCTTGCCAGCCTTTGCTGAACAACTCACTTGTTTTATTTATGTGATTATTGCATTTGCTGCAATTGACTTACAGATTATATATGGCCCTGTTGCATAAATTTCAATACACAATCATGTGGAATCCTTGTCATACTGCTGATCATGTGATGTTGCACCATGGTACATGTGGCTACCATTAATGACATGTTTGTATCATATTTTTTTACAACAGGGTCATTATGCTTTTTTACATGACTGAATATTAAAAACTTAAACCTGCTTGAACCATTCTACCTTGCCGAGATTCATGTGAATCTGATTATTTATGGAGAATCAATAAAATGCGTTTTTTAAACCTTCAACCATCCTTTGTTGACCATTTTCTTTGACATATTAGGTTATTATTCACTACAGTTACACTGTACATGTATGTGCATTAATTTGCTATCTAAAACACTAACTTATCATTACGAGATAATAAATGCTTTAACCTCGAGTCCTTTTTCGCTTTAAAGTTTTGGGCAAGTGGAAATATTGTTTGGGCAAGTAAATTGAAAACCCACTTGCCCGACAGGGCAAGTGGTGAAAAAAATTCTTGTAGCACCCTGACTTATAACATAGATCTTAGTGAATATACGTGCAGGACCTTTGTTGCGGGCAGTTGCCATTCATGTACACGTTAAATATACTGCGGCTAGTTTTTTTAACATTATATTTTTATATGACCAAGCCTCTAGGTTACTTTCTCCAATTACAATGGTGTTGGTGGTTATGATGGTGTTACATGTTGGTGATGATGATGATGATGATTGTCATAATGATGAAAATGATGTTGATGATGATAATATTGATGATAATGCTTAAATGCTTTTGATGATGGTGATGAGAATGTTTAAAAGAAAGGTGATGATAATGATGATAATGCTGGTGATGATGATGTTATTGATGATGATGGAGGTGATGATGATTTGTGATAATGATCTTGATGGTAATGATGATTATGATGAGGGGGATGATGATGATGAAGGGGATGATGATGATGAAGGTGATGATGATGATGATGATGATGAAGGGGATGATGATGATGAAGGGGATGATTATGATGAGGGGGATGATGATGATGAAGGGGATGATGATGATGAAGGGGATGATGATGATGAGGGGGATGATGATGATGAAGGGGATGATGATGATGAAGGTGATGATGATGATGATGATGATGAAGGGGATGATGATGATGAAGGGGATGATTATGATGAGGGGGATGATGATGATGAAGGGGATGATGATGATGAAGGGGATGATGATGATGAAGGGGATGATTATGATGAGGGGGGTGATGATGATGAAGGGGATGATGATGATGAGGGGGATGATTATGATGAAGGGGATGATGATGATGAAGGGGATGATGATGATGAAGGGGATGATGATGATGAAGGGGATGATGATGATGAAGGGGATGATTATGATGAGGGGGATGATGATGATGAAGGGGGTGATGATGATGAAGGGGATGATGATGATGAGGGGGATGATTATGATGAAGGGGATGATGATGATGAAGGGGATGATTATGATGAAGGGATGATGATGATGAGGGGGGTGATGATGATGAATGGGATGATGATGATGAAGGGGATGATTATGATGAGGGGGATGATGATGATGAAGGGGATGATTATGATGAGGGGGATGATGATGATGAAGGGGATGATGATGATGATGATGATGAAGGGGATGATGATGATGAAGGGGATGATGATGAAGGGGATGATGATGATGAAGGTGATGATGATAATCGTTAATGGTGATAATAATTAAAATGATTTTGAATTTTTGATGATGGTGATGAGTATTAAAGATTTGACATATTTATTATCCCCAACCATATGTTTTGGCACATTTTCCTTCTTCTACAGGCAGTGAGTGTTTGTCTCATTGTTCTCACTTGTAACATGAAATTAGAGCGGATAGTGATCAATACATAGTGAGCAAGAAAAGGGAAAAAATAATGATTATTAACAAGGATTGCCGGTATGTCGTAATTATCTGACATCTACATCGATATGTGTGGAAGAATATGTTCAATTTCCTCATGAAAAACACAAACTGTAATTGATATTTACACTCATGTACTGGTCAATTTCAATTTATTCTAGAGTAGAAGTCTCTAAAATCATTTTGCATGATATTTACAAATTTTGTACATGCATCCAAACAATTTCATTAAATATAGACTTTACATAGTACATATATGTTTTGTTTATACAAATTATAATTATTTTTTTAAATCTTAGGAGCAAATTGTCACTATTGGAATCCACTTTGGTCTTGCATAGCAGTTATGCAATTCCACATTGTCAGTAACAGTATTACATGCCTTGCTATGCAATGTTAAATTGCATTTATGACTGCTCAAATTCCACTGACTGAGCGTTTTATAGTCGGATTTTCCATTTCCTACCTAATTTTGTTTTCTGTTTCAGAATGTGAAAAGCAAACAAATGAAATAAAAGAACATATGGTATAGAACAATTAGATATGGCAAGACAAAATAAAATAAAACAAATAAAACAAATATTAAGTTTTAAAAAACAAGCAAAAATTACAAAGGAATTCAAGAGTCTGAATTTCTAAATTTTGATCCACTAAAAATATTGCAAGAAAGCTCTTTCTGATTTATGATGAAGATGTTAAACAAAATATGCAAGTGAAAATTGTGCAGCTTAATGCATTGTGAAACAGTCCCCTTAGTATTTACACACATTATCATTGTCAGACTTTGTTGAAATTGCCTTACAAATTTGTCAGAGGATCAAAACCTAATTACAGGATATGTGCTTTGATTATTTGCAGGATGCAATTAAATGCTTTTGGATTTGTACACATTTCCTTTCAAGTGTCTAAGCTTGGTAATAACCATTATGACTTATTCTTTACTTCCTCCTAGCTTAAAGGTAGTGTATTCCTTTTGCAGCCAACAAATTCTGTAGAATTTTGCAGGAATTTTGTTTATGTCACGTGTGTCCTATCTGTGAAAATTAAACGTTAGCAGTGTCCTACATGTAGTATTCTTATGCAAGGAAACCTGTATACTTGTTAGACTTCACTGTCAGGCACTATTGAGTGACTGACTGACTTCTTTTCTTCTTTGGTAATAACATATATCAAACGATCTACAAAGAGTACATGATCGTTTGTCTACATCAATAACCCACTTCTTGTAATGGCCAACATTAAGCTGTGAATTTGTGCGCAGCACAAAACGTACAACCATAAGGTACAAGGGTCTGACTATTTTCTACAAATAATTTTTGAAATGGTGACTGGTCGATATAATTCCACATACTGTAAAGGCAATTCAGGGGAGGTTTCAGTTGGTATTATCTCTTGTTTACCATATATTCATACAAGTTTGTATTTTCAGCCTGCAAAAGGGATACACCACCACCTTTAAAGGGGAAGTCCACCCTGATATAAAGTTGGTATTAATAGAAGAAGAAAAATGAGAGGAACAGGTCAGTGAAAGATTGAGCAATATCAGATCAAAAATAGAACATTTATGATTTTCTTGAAAGTGTCATCAGTGAAACACGAATTGGCAACACTCCTCTCCAATTTGCTCTGTATGGAAGATCTCATATGTACATGTAGAGCCAGTACTGAGCTTTGCAACCTGTACCTACAGTGTAGATTGGATAATAATGAGATGCTATCTCGAGCTACCAGTATTCACAGTCGTCTCCAGGCCCTGCTAAACCAATTTAAAAACCGCTTTCCGACCTTTTATCCGCTGAGAGCAAAAAGAGCGTTATGTCCTGCCGGCTAACAGCAGATGATTTGTAAACTACATTTCAAACAGTGTGTTCTCAATTATACTAGAAACATATCGTGGGTACAAGTTAATGTCCTTCGATTGTATTCATTTACAAAGATATTGTCAAGTTTATGTAAAAAATAAGGAATTTTAGTAATGCATTAATTTGTTTATTTATTTATTTATTGTTATTTAGTCATTTAGTGATATAGTTTACTTAATCAGTAAGTCAGTCAGTAAGTTAGTTACTTAGTTACCTATTTCCTTGATTATGTACAGTATGTATGCATCTTTATATTTACTTATTCACTTATTCATATACAGTATGTATTTCATTTATTTGTTTTATTTATTCATTCATTTGCTGTAATATTTTACAGCTGAATGATAAAGAATTTGAGCAGTTATCCCACGTAAGAGACGTATTGACAGAGATTACAGAATGTACTGCTAAGTTTGATATAAATTGGCCTATTGATTTGTTTTTGTTTTTGTTTCTTGTATCTGTTTTGTTTTTATTTATTTGCTTCAGAACATACAGAAGGAGGATGAAAGAAGTGTAGCAGTTATTTTGTGAGAAAAAGATGACAGAAGGATGTTTTTTTTTTGTGTGTGTGTTAATCTCTTTATTTGTTTGTTTATTTATTCAGACGTTACAGCTGAAGGACGAAGAGGTGGAGCAGTTATCCCGTGTAAGAGAGGAGGTGGACAGGGAGATTACGGAACTGACTGCTAGCTTGTTTGAGGTACAGACAATATCTTCAATTCTTTTACTTTTTTGATTCAATTCAAAAACAATAATTATCATCATTAAAAACAGATGCACCACAGCCATTGGCTGAATTGTGCATTTTTACTTTGTACTGAAATGCACATTGTATCGTAAGACAATTAGAATAACATGTGTTCACATAATTTGTTCATAGTACATACCGTAATACTGTGTACATTAAAACAAAACAAGTCCTTTTCAAATGCGAACAACTACTCAAATGAATTGTGGTCTTTAGTAGTCTAAGGGCGCGTTCATGCTTGATTTTGACGGCCAGAATCAGGCATCTGTTACGTGTTTAGTTTAAAACACGCTTGCGTTCATGCTCACTTTTGTAGAATCACCGAAAAACGGCGATCACGAACGCTGATCGCAAACTCACAAAAAGATGCGTTTACAATTTGTAAACGCGTTTAAATGGGGTCAACGCACTGACCTCTAGTGGGTCTACGTAGCATGCACAGTGAAGGTTTGCGAATCCAGCTGGAAGACCAATTAGGGCCACACAAGGAGAATTGCCTGGATGAGGCAGAGAAGTAAGCATGAACAGTACACCGTGAAACTGCGATCACGATGAGCGTTTACGATGAGCGTTTCAGATCGCTCATTCTACCTTCAAAATCAAGCATGAACGCGCCCTAAATTCAATTCATTTATTTTCCATTAATAATACAATGTGAACACAAGGACACAATAAAGCAATTAAATCACAATATAAAATGGTGGGATACCCTTACAAGCAAAATGCTTTTGAGCAGGGTCCCAATTCTCTCTCTCTCTCTCTCTCTCTCTCTCTCTCACCTCTCTCTCTCACCTCTCTCTCTTGCCTCTCTCTTGCTCTGTTTCCCTTCTCTCTTGTTCTGCCCTCCCCCTCTCTTTCTCTTGCTCTGTCTCTGCATCTCACTCTCTCTATACACAAGGTACATGTATACTCTTTCCCCCCTCCCCCTCTTGCTCTGCTTCTCTCTTCTTATCTTGCTCTGTCTCCCTCTGACTCTGCCTCTCCCTGGCAGACCATCTCATTCGTCTTTCATGTGACAAATTCATCTATTGATATTTAACATTATTACATAGAATCAGAGTGTGTCTCACAACATTGTTTTTTGTGTAGAATGAGCAAAGATAATATTATAGTATTAATGACTGCTTTGAGAGAAATAGTTGTTTTTATACGCTCAAGGGAAGGTTAGAATTGTGCTATTACCCGAGGGCGAATATTAAAGCAGTCATTAATACTTTTATATGCCAGCGCGCTCTGTCACCATATATAGCAGTTTTCTCTAATATATACATTAAAATGGATTGAAAACGGTTTCGCGTGGTGGATGCTTCGCCGCTGCTCCATTAAACGGGCCCTTCTTTTACTTTTGCAATGCATATTTGCACGAACTTAGATCAAGATCTATCGGCAGATGTTGTTTTTTTGTTTTTGGAAGTTTATTTTCGTCATGTCAACAATGCAAGATAAAATTGTCGGTAAGATCGATCGAGATTCAATTGTATTGAAATTACCGACCAATTCTTCGCACACGTACGGTATCCTCGATCGCTCAGACCATTTTTTAACATGTAAACCTATGGGGTAACCATGGAGACTGAACTATTTTCCCGGTAACCATGGTTATTGGGATTTTAGAACTGTTTTAACCATGGTTACTGGGAATTTTCGGGAACAGTTAAAGTTTATGAATGCAATTTCGACCAATCAGATTGCTGGATTACTTAAGTGAGGTATATAAATTAATATATTTCCTTGTTTCAATCCCTACCAGGAAGCTAATTCAATGGTTCAAGAGGCTAATATCAAGAGAATTGCAGCAGAACGGAGGTTCAAGGAAGCCAACGGCAAGGTAAACGTCTTTGGAAGAATGCTTTGGTACGCCAGAGGTCTTACATAATTTTTTTTTAAAGCCTATTTGCACTTGTTTGGCCAGGAGGGATTAGACCTCCCTGCGTGGTCACTAGCAGGTCGTTATCTCATCAAATCAGTTCTCAATTAACATAAGAAAAAGGGGATCATGGGGGACCAAGTTTCGCTTTATGCCCCTCCATCTGGCGCTATGCCTGGCAATGTCTCCCAGCTCAGTAATCGGTGTGTTCAATCATTACTTGGAACCTAGACCAACACTCAAATTTGTCTGTCATCTTGGTTTGAAAGTAATCTTTCTAATAGATCTCAATATGTAGTTTGTAATAATAACATAACATAAAATAAGCAAAAAGGGACCATGGGGGATCAACGGGTACCGCTTAAGCATTGTTGGCTTTATAGAGGGCGCAAGTAGCTACTAGCAGTATAAGTAGTGCAGTCCTGCTTTAACGTGTTATTCATCTGTTCTGTTTGTGTGAAGGGTTGCAGTTTTTATATAATTTCATGCAGTGCATCTGTAGTGGACTCACGACTAATAAAACATTAATTACCTGGGGCCCGTCTTATAAAGACTTGCAATCGATCCAAATTAATAGCAAGTCCTCTAATCAATCGCAAGTTTGCAGTCTCCTATCTCTTATATGTACATAGTTGCAATTGATATCAATCACAGATAAGTTGAGACTAATATCAACTCTTCATAAGACGGGCCCTGGTGGGTAAAAATATGCCACAATTCTTGCTGCAAAAATGGCTGTATTTTACGAGTTGTGAAAGTCTCTGTTTTTACTGTATATCAAGACTGCTCAAGGTCTTGGTGTACTGTGGTCTTTTTGTATGCAGGTGGTTTTTATGTACATATACAGGTACATGTAAACACAGGTTTCAAGACAGAATAGAATAAAGAACAAAGGAACAACAAAACTGGTCATGGAGATGGATTTTAGAGTATAATATGGAAGGGGAAAGAAAAATGGACAGGTTCTTCTATTTCTGTAGAAGTACAGGCCACCATGTTGTTGGTGTGTCTTCGTACTTTAAGGTTGTCTTTATGTACAGGTGGAAGTATCTTTCTACATGTGTATATGTTTCTTTCAATGTATTAATGCTTTGCAGGGTGAGATGTATATAGGTAGGTGGTCTTTCTGTACAGTTAGCCTTTCTTTACAGGTTGTCAGGAAAGCATGTTTGGCTCGTCCCTCAAGCAATAAATAATTAAAGTCTCTATCAATGAATCGTCTTTTTGTACTTGTGGTTGTTAAAGCAGATTTCTTTGTGTTTCTTCGATTAGATTGACGCCATGCAGGCTGAGATCGGTGCCCTCAAGATGCTTGTTCTTACGTCCACGCCGAGCATGCCGCTACCGGCCAAGGATACCACCAATAAGAAACCATCCATCTTGAGAAAGTCAAAGAGCAGTCTAAGACTCAGCGTACAAGGTCACCACAGGTCAGTGGCAAACAATTCAAGGGTTCAATGCACTATGAACATGAGGGACAAAGAAAGCGGACAAAATATACACTTCCTCATTCTACCCTCAACAATTGCTGTGGTAGACAAAGGAACATCCCTTCACTGCTATTATGTAAAAATGTGTAGAACAGGTGTCACATGCATATTCACCTGTTCTACTTGTTTTTACATGATAGCAGTGAAGGGATGTTCTTTTATCTACCATAGCAATTGTTGAGGGCAGAATGAGGAACTGTATATTTTGTCCTCTTTCTTTGTCCGTCATGTTTATAGTGACATGTAGGTGACAATGTACAATAATATTATTGGGAGGGAAATCATAATAATAGTTGTGATGTATTTATAGGGCCCTGTGGAAAGTCAAAGAGTAGTCTACGACTCAGCGTACTGGGGCACAACAGGTCAGTGGCAAGCAATTCAAGGGTTCAATGCACTGTATCACCAGGGAGTGTTTCACAAAGATCCGGCTAAGTTGAACTTATCTCTAAGTTGGACTTAACAATTATGGAAAGCCCTTAGCATCTTTGAAAATATTTTGTAAAAGTTATTTTAAAAGGCATAAACTGTTGATTCAAATCATTCATATTTTCTATTATCATGGGAGATTTGATGTTCTTGATGTTGAATTTATAAAAAGTCTAAAATACTTGAATTTTTCGCTTTTGAATATATTTTATTTTAAGGCTACAAATGGCTCTCCATAATTTTTAAGTCCAACTTAGAGTTAAGTTCGACTTAGGATCTTTGTGAAACACCCCCCTGTATTGGTACATGTTGGTGCATCGTACAATAATATTATTGGGAGGGAAATCATAATAATAGTTGGGTTGTATTTTTAGGGCCCTGTGGAAAGTCCAAGAGTAGTCTACGACTCAGCGTACGGGGGCACCACAGGTCAGTGGCAAGCCATTCAAGGGTTCAATGCACTGTATCACCTGTATAAGTACATGTAGGTGCAATGTACAATAATATTATTGGGAGGGACATCATAATAATAGTTGTGATGTATTTTTAGGGCCCTGTGGACTATTCAGTATTGGTTCATGTAAGTGCAATGTACAATGCTATTATGGGGAGGGAAATCATAATATGAAGTATCAGTTTGCTATGTACATAATACTAATATTTATTGTTATTTGCGCTTTAACTTTACAATGTACATAGTTCAGCTTTTATATTTGTCTTTGTCATATAAAGACTCTCGACAAGTAACATATACATATAAATTATATACACTGTATATATTTTTCTTGCTCAACATTTCCGGCTTCATTATTGAAATAGATTATTTGTTATGTTTTAAATTTTGTGCAATTTCGTTCAATTCATTTATAATATGGACTATTTGCTGTATTTATGCTACTTTGATTATATTCTATCTTTTGTTATTAAACTGTATATACCGGTAGTTGTGATGTATTGTTCGAGCCCCATCATGGAAGACCAACTTTTGTTGAATGGGCTACCCTGGTGACATATTTTAAATGGATAGATATAAAATAAACTATCTTTTGACTTTCTATTGATCTTTAATTTTACCTCTCATAGAAATAATAACAATGTCTGCTCCAACATTCTAGTAAATAATGTGAATTGCTTAATTTTTAATGTGATTGTTTGTTTTGTTTTTCTAGAACACACAGTCTGCAAGATCCGATCACAACTGATCTTGGGCTTTCCCCTGCCCCTAACACCAACGGGTCAGCAACACCGTCACCTAGCTCAGAATCCAAAGAGGTTTGTTTATTGAATCTGACTTTTAAATTGTTAAAATGGTTAGTAGCTGCATTTACACTACAATACAAAAATCTTTGATATTTGTTCCGTTGTTTCATCGGAAGTTGCTCAGCAACTACTGGCAAACCTGACAAAAACACCTATACCATGCAAGCATGTACAGGGCCCCGTCTTAGAGTTATGATTGATCCAAATCAATTGTAAGTCCTCCAATCAATTGCAAGTGTGCAGTCTTCTATCTCTTATGTTCATAGTTGAGATTGATATCAACTCTTTATAAGATGGGGCGCTGGTGTGCCTAGAAGTCTACTCACAAGTTGCTTTTATGGTAATTGAAAGTGTATTTAAAATTCCAGTATCTTTTCATAAAAGTCCTATTTGTTGCTCATATTTATAATATATTATTAGGACATGGAACCCCCCCCCCCCCCCCAACAAAAAAAAAAAAAAAAAAAAAATACAGTGAAAACTGCCTATGAAGACCACCCAAGGGGAGACAAGAAAAGTGGTCTTTATAGGCCGGTGGTCCTTATGTAGGCCTACTGGTTCATTTAATACATGTTTCAATGAGATTCAGATTTCAAGGGAAACAAAAAGTGTGGTCTTTGTAGACAGGTGGTCGTAAAAGCAGGTTTGACTATAAAAAAAAAATAGATTGGTACACTTCAGTCATTTCCCACTTCTATCTATAGGTTGACACCCTGCTCCTGCACAACTTTCAGAGTTGGAGAGAAGCTCCCTCGCTTGGTGTCAACAATCCATTCACCCAGAGGGTATTCACTGAAGACATCCGACCCTGTCTGACCTTTACCAATGCAGAACTCTCACTCCAGCTTCAGTCAAGCATCGAGAGGAACCATCTATGCATAGAACCTATCAGTATTAAGACTCCAGTACCAAGGTAGTTATAAGTCACCAAAATGGGCCCTTTGCCCGGGGAGGATACTCAGAAAGTGTCGAAATTTAATAAGAAATGTTCCTTTTACTATATATTCCACTCTCATGAAAATTTGTCCTTCTCTTTTTATGTAAAATGATAGAGTCTGTGTTATTATCTATATCATGTACAAATCAAAAGTTTATTCCTGTTGTTTATATATTTATATTATTATTGATCTAATTGATAGGATAAGCATTAATTCACATTTTATCATCAGGACAAATATTACTTTATCATATGTTTTGTTGCATATTATGAGGGGGTAATATGATAACTATAAACAAACAAACAAATAACCCTAATATATATAACATCATGTATATGTCCTTTAACTTTGTTTGTTATTTCTTGTATTTGAAATCCTTTATTTTGTGTACAGGGCCTCTCAGTAAAACAGAATTAATACTGAGAGAGTTACCCTGTTTAAATTAAAAAAAAAAAAAAAAAAAAACCTACTTCATCTATGTTAATGCAGCAGTGTCTTTGGTTTTGTTGATTTGATACAGACGTTGTGCCCTGAGCGAGCAGCAGAGGCCATGTCATTACCGCATCAGACTAGCAGAATGTGAGAACTGGCATTCTATATGTGCACCGGTCAGGAATAGGGTAAGTGAAGTCCTAAGGTCAAATACTAGAGCGCTATTTCGCAATCACAACGGAAGCAAAGACGACGGAAGAATTACGGGGATACAGCTCTTCCGTAGTGTTTAGGGAACGAACGCTATCATGGCCACGTACGGTCGTGAAAATCAACAAGACAGAGAAAATTCTGGTTCACGCCTGCGCAGAATGTTTTTTTCTCTCGCGTTACCGTCGTCTGTGCGAAGCGCTCTAGTATGAAACAAGAAACATTCAAACAGACTCAAACTTCTCACTTGATTAAGGAACTCCATTGGTTACCTGACCTCTACAAGCAGTATGTTTAAAATCTGCTTCTATCTCGCCAAATTTCTAAATCACATGACCCCCTGAATGTGTTAATGACACTCAATTTTTTTTTTACATGAAACAAATAAACAGAGCCCTCAAGAAGAAAAGCCTTGATGCTGATGTGGCTTCACTTGGTAAACAAAATTCTGATTATTATAACTGTCAAGATATCATTTTGTTGATATTTGCAATTTTCTTCAAATATTTATCATAATAGATAGCAGCTGTGTGTGATTTCTACACATATCTACGGTATATCCAACAAGGCATAGTCAAGAACGATGGTGAGTTTTCTTATATTCTGATTTTTTAAAACATTTATATATGTTTGTTTGTTGTTGTTGCTTTTTTTTTTTTTGGGGGGGGGGGGAGGTGAAATGTGAATAAATAATGTACATGCCTCTCTTCTTAAAGGCAGGATATTATACCTCAGATTTATGTACCCTGCAATCTGCTGCTCACAATGTCCTAACGTGTCAACAGCCATGTAACACAATGCATCACCAACTGCAACCTACCCCTCCTCTGGATCTTTCTCTTTCTTCCACTAAAGGCACCGTTTAACAATGTTAAATCTGAGATACACGGCCCTACATGTTATCAGTGTCTGTGATATGGTGTAATATTGAAGCCCTATAAAAAAAAAATTGCGCTTCAAAATGATCAAGAAGTGCCTCAAAAAAGTAAAAATCTTTGAGTGACCGGTTTTCACCATACCGGTACTCGTTTTTCCCCATAGACTGTAGTGTTTGAAAACCGTTAGGCAAACGCAACAATTTGGTTTTGATTTCCAATCATAAATATCTTGATGATCGGCTTGCAAAAGTCATGGGTTCCTGACTGACTTAAAGGTATATAATTATCATTGCAGCATGAGCTAAATACAGGATTTTGTTCCAGAATCTGAGACAAAGTTACCGGATCCCTTTAACATTTGTATTAGATGTTTATGAAGTATTTTCTGATCCCTTAGTCTCCCCTGCTATTTTGTCAACTTTATACATTGTACATGTATTTGTTACTTTCTTTCACCACTCCATAATGTGTTGAATTCCCGACCCATAACTTTGAGAAATACTATCTTTTTTAAAAGTTTTTTATTATTATTATTATTATTATTATTATTATTAATATTACTATTTTTAAATTATCAATATCTCAGCTTGATCTATACTGGTTTTATATCATAAGTATGATGAGGGTAAGCTACAAGCTGTAGCCTTAGGCTTTTTGTAAGAGTCTTGGATTACCAAGCAAAGCTGCTTCCTGCAGGAGTCTATCTTTGTGGTAACCCCAATCTTCTTCAGATGTTTAGGAAGATTGCTTGTGATCATGCCTAATTGTTATTATTATTATCATTATTATCACTATTATTATAATAATTACTACTACTTTTATTATTATTATTCTCACTATCAAATCATCATCATTAATATAATTACTTTTACTATCTTGCAGTGGAAAAGAATTACTGGGAGATCATTCGCCTACGGAAGCAGATGGCGTTGGCCAAGCTGGGTCTGGCATGAAAGTACTCCGTGTTTCTCCTCCCATCCTGAGAACCATTCCTGAAAATACCCCCACCTATCGTTGTCATCGTCATCTCAGTGATATAAACTTATGCTGCTTGTAGTGAATTACAATGTATTGGACCGTGACGATGCCTGATACAGTCAAACCTGTCTATAGCGACCCCAAAAGGGAAACTCAAAAAGTGGTCTTTGGAGACAGGTGGTCTTTGTAGACAGGTTCCTTTAGTACATGTTTCAATGAGAAACAATTTTCAAGGGAACAAAACATATGGTCTTTATAGACAGGTGGTCTTTGTAGACAGGTGGTCACTAAAGCAGGTTTGACTGTAGTACCGAAACCACAGTCACACTATAACGCGCCAACACCAAAGCAACCACAGTGACATAACCCCAAATGGTCAAAGAGTGGTCAGTTTGGGGCCGGAGTGTCATTGGACTGGTACGATGCCCGATAGGACTGAAACCCCAGTCACACTATAACGCACCAACACCGAACCAACCACAGTGACATAACCCCGAATGGTCAAAGAGTGGTCAGTTTGGGGCCGGAGTGTCATTGGACTGGTACGATGCCCGATAGGACTGAAACCCCAGTCACACTATAACGCGCCAACACCAAACCAACCACAGTGACATAACCCCGAATGGTCAAAGAGTGGTCAGTTTGGGGCCGGAGTGTCATTGGACCGGAACGATGCCCGATAATACTGATACCTCAGTAGCACCATGGACCATGGTCACACCAACACAACCAATACCAGACTGACCACTGACCTAACAAACAATGACATTACACCGAAAGGTCAAAGAGTGGTCAGTTTGCGGCCGGAGTGGAGTTTGTTTGGCGGTGAGGTATGAATTGGGTACGCATGAGACTAATTAGAACTTCGCATCAAATATATTTTTTCAGAGTTGTTCACCTACATTGAGTTGATAGTGGAATTTGGATAAAGGTGTCGTCTTATTGCACCCAGAAGGACATTAACTTGTAATAGCATACACACAGTGTTAAACACCTTTCTGTCTCTCAACAGAAGATATGTTCATGAAAGAGCAAGAAAGTCTTATGATGAAAAGGAGTCATATTTTCATCATATTCGCAAATATCTGAAAGTGTTTGTAGCTATTTTAAACAAAATAGGGTACTTTTTGTGAACGTGTACTCTATGTGAATCTAACTCCATAAACCAAAGTAAGTGTTATGTTAAGAGTCTCCATTTTGTATCTGGTTTTAGGCGAAGATGGGTCATATTTGTGGAAAATTGTCCTGAATTTATGCGAAGTAGGGGATCGTTTTCGCCTCTACTAACGATCATGCATTACTCCTGAACGTGAAGTGTCACGCCCCGGGGATGAAGATGTCTTATTATAGGAAACCATATTCCAGCGTATGAATTACATGATATAGAATGTAAGGATTTAAAGGTGATAGAAAGGAGGTTTTCATCGATGTCATAGTGAAGCCTCATTATCTTATTCATCTTTTGTAGTTCCCATTTATGTTAATAGCACTCTCACAAATCTCTCATCAGGAAAATGATGGTCCCTTTGAGAGCTTTGAGAAAAATGATACACTCATGTGTTGATGAGAGAAAATCACTCGAGTAAACAACATATACACGAATTGAATACTTCTACAGTATGTACATGAACATACAGGTGCCAGTGCTTTTTTTTTTGCAGTACATGTATATGTTTGCTTTTATCCAAAGAGGGGTGTTTTTTTATTAAAATATTTTTTGTTTATTTTAGCTGCTGCTTGAAAGCCGTGCTCAATAGCATGTGTGTAAAAACTATGCAAGGAAAGTAATGTTGATATAGAGTTACAGTTTATTGAGATGTGAAAGTAATGGCATTCTTGTTTGCAACTTGCTGTTTCTCCATACTGCATGCGCATTCTTTGCAAAACATGGCATTACATGTACAGGTATGTGTATATGTGGGGATAGTCTTCCAATATTATAACATCAAATGTAAACCGATTTGAGATGATGTAGACGTAGATGTCATTTTTATTTGCTCTCACTCTTGTTCTCTTCTTCCGTGTGCTGTCTCCTCTCTCTCCTTTTCTCTCTTTCTATCTATCTCACTCTCTCTCTCTCGCTCTATCTCTCATTCTTTCTCTCTCTCCATCACACACTCTCTTCTCCCTCTCTTTCTCTCATTTCTTTCTCTCTCTCTCTCTCTCTCACACACTCTCTTTACATCCCCCACCCTTCTCTCTCTTCCCTCCCCCTCGAACCTGCCCTCTCTCTCTCTCACACACACTCTCTTTACATCCCCCACCCTTCTCTCTCTTCCCTTCTCCCTCCAACCTGCCCTCTCTCTCTCTCTCACACACACTCTCTTTACATCCCCCACCCTTCTCTCCCTTTCCTTCTCCCTCCAACCTGCCCTCTCTCATTCTCTCACTCACTAACTCTCCACCCCCTCCCCCTTAAAAAGAAAATCCCTTTTACGCCTTATTATTTGTTTATTACTCATTCCCATTTTTATTAATATTTCTTCCTCCCTTTATTTCATCTATGATAGCATCTTGTATCTGTCTCTCACACATGTTACACACACATCACATACATGTACTTGTAAAATAACAAAATGTACACAGTATTACAATATCTTTATGCAGCAACTTATTATACATTGAGTGATGAAGAGATCTGCTTGTTAGGGTTTTATCAGCCCCTGGATAAGAGCTTTACTACATATTAACAGTATTTTATTCTTAGCAATACAAATATATATTTACTTATATGTATATTATACAAATAATTATTTTACTTTATTCAAATTGAACCTCCTTCTTTTGTAGGAAATTAAGTTATTTTTTGTTTTTGTGGTTCAGTGTTTATGTTTATGAACAAATATCTTCCATGTTCATTTTGTTACACAGTCTTATTTTTGTTTGTTGGTTTTTATACTATAGTGTTTTTCGATCACTATGCTACTGTCAGCTGAGAACCAAGTGGGTGTTTCACAAAACTTGTCATCAGTGACAAATGACAGTTTTTGTTTTAAGCTACTGAAATCCTTGCTTGTGATTGTTTATCAGCAGATTTGTCACTGCTTTTTGTCATTTGTCAACGAAAAAAGGCTTTGTGAAACGGGCCCCAGGATTTGTAGAAATGATATAAAAATATTGTGAACCACAACAGGATTAAGACAAAGTCGCCAACTTTACACAAATGGAATCGAGGAGATCTTTTAAAGTAAATAGTGGATGATTAGTTTTAGAGCCCTCACAAATTGGACAATATGATGGTTTAGAGCTTTAATGGTAGCTGCAAAAAATTCTTCATTCCACTGTGTTCACATCAATGAAATTTGTAGGTAGATTAGCAGAATGCATTGTCTGATAGGTTCCGTGACAGCCTGAGGAACAGAAGACGTTTTTTTAGAAATTGACACAAAGCATATACTTTTGATTCTTAAAAGTTAGTGATAATTATTTTATTTGTAAATTGTTAAGTTCTGCAAGATATCGTCCCTATTTTCACAAAGTGACGGTAATGAGGAAAATCGCATACAATTTGCGTGACGATTTTCCTCACTACTGTCACTTCGTGAAAATAGGGACGATATGTTACAAAAGTTGCAATATCTCCATACCCCCTTTTCTGGTTTAAAACAGAAACTATGCAGCTCCGATTGAAAACATTACCCTACGCATATACTCTTCATATGCATGCAAATGAGTGTGCATTGAATAGCGAACAGAATGGTAGATATTATATTTTACTTTTGTATTCAGTAGAATATATGTGTGAGAATTTAACCAACTTGCCATAGAAGACTGATATATAATATATATAATGAGTCAGAGAGTGTCAGTGTTTATACAGCTGTGTACTTTATTTTGGCGAATAACAGAAATTTTGGTCAAAAATGAGATGCATATTTTTCACTATTTGTGGTCTGTGCATCTTTATAGGTTTCACTTGATTGCGTTAAAACATGTACATGTTTTATTTTAATCATTTCAAATGAATGTCTGGTATGTATGTAAATGTACATGTTGTTTTGAAATCTGATGGTGCTCATATTTGAGAGATATATAAATATAAATGTCTATATCCATTATTTTGTCAACTCAAGTAATTATAGAATTGTGTGTTCTGTATGTTTGACATAAATTATATACTTTTATTTTTCTTGTGTGAAATGTATAATATATTTGTTACCCTGTATGCAAAAAAACCTGATTTTTCATTGGAGAGAATTTTAAGAATGTGAACTACATCCTACCTTGTATTAATTGTCTGAAAAGGTGCCCTTAAATACAGTATGTACCCATAGTTATACTGTCAAATACATTATTTACTTCATATTGAGGGGCTGCTATGGGTGTTACAGTATAGCCTGCACTTCTGTGCATGCATGTTCTAATTAAATAAAAAAATCATTTTAAAGGAAAATTCAACAAATTCAAGCAAACTAGCCTGAAAAAAAATTAGAAAAGAATTGAAACAATCACATCACTTTGTTTAAGTGAGGATGATAATTTTATACTACTTGCAGGGATATTGTATTTCAAGAGAGCTGTCTTATCATATGTATAGTCATAGAAAATGGGATGTCATACTACCTGATATGTCTCTATTGTCTGCTCAGATCCCAAAGGCTGTTAGCTCTATGTGAAAGTACATGTGTTAACGACCTTCTGGCTCCAGACAGACAATATATTGCGCAACAAACATGTGCTTATTAAAATGACCATACACACATTTTCATTTGTACATTTCCATAGTTCTTTTATATTTGATACTAAACTTCAAACACAAAATATGTAATTTTATTTACTTTGGTCAGATGAGTGTGAAAATCAAAAATTGAATGGTACTATTCCACAGGTTAAAAGTCAATTCCTCAAATGTAGGAAAAGCAGATTGGACAATACCAAGCAAAACACAGAGAAATCTTACTACCGGTATGTACTTTTGATGACCATATGAAATTATATTTTGGAGAAAGTTTTAGACTTCATTAGCATTGAAGTTGAATGGCATTATTCAGAAATCTCAAAACCGCAAAGAAATATACGTTTCAGGTACAGGAGAACATTTTTCTTTGCTGCCTACATGTATGTCATTTTTCTTACATTTTGTCTTTTGTTGAATGTTTTTACTCAGAATGGTACTATATTATTCAACTATATACAAAGAAATATATAGGTGCTAAACCTAAACAATGAGTCTTGTCCAGATATGGAATGGTAAACTTCAGTGTTTTTTCTTTTTGAAGCATGTATTATGGCAACTTTGGGCAAAAAAGTCAAATCATGCGTGTATTCACAAAGCTCTGTGTTAGAAGATACAAAACTGTGAAGTGTATTACACTTATAAAATCATTTTTTTTTTAAAGATGCTGCTGTTTACTGCTTCATATCCAACCAAGGATTTACAGTGACTGTAAATGCCGGTGTAAATGTGAATTATAATTATATTTTTGATTAACCTTCGCAAAGCAGAGGCTAATGTATGTAAAAGAGTAAAATGAATGTTATCAGTACAGGTGTAAACTTGTTATATCATTATTATCTGGGGGGGGGGGGGGAGAAAAAAGAACATAAAGAGCTGGGACCAGCAACATTGCTTCGTTATATCAGAGTACTTTATAACAACCTCTTCCTTATTATTACCTTATCCGAAATTGCCAAGCTTTGTGTTCTGGGCCCTGAATTTCCATTTTTATGATGTGGATTTTTGCTGTACTGGTATGCATTTTATGTTGATGAACAAAATAAATAAAGATCAAATATAAACAAACAAGGCTCAGATTTTGCTTTATATCATTGTTTTTATTTACTGATATTATATATTATATATACAAAATGAAAACTGAATAAAAAAAACTCTAGAATTCTTGCAAAATGTTTGATTATAGCAGGGCAATAGAGTACCGAAGCTTATGTCATTGTCCAGGTTACTGGTTTGAAACAGAGCCTGTGCTTGAGGTTCACATTCTAGCAACGAGCTGGAGCAGGGCAAATTCAGTGTTTGGGGCTGGTGTGATCACTACAACATTGTTTTATAGCACAATTAATGTCTGGAACCCAACAACCTTGACAACTTTTGGTTTTTGTACCAGCTTTATGCTGCCAATACAATGAAAATCACTGACTTGATTCCCTAGAATTGATAAACAGATACAATGTAAGTGATGAAGTTAGTTTTTCAACAGTCAACAGTTCAGGGAACTTTTTCTCACTGCACTATGGTGCTGTGAAAATGCAATTGCATAAATTCAGATTTGGAGTTCTATATTATGAGGTCCCAATAGGTGATATGAATATCAGAATTGGTGTTAAGATTCTTATTGCCAATATATATCATCGGGACAAATTTACATTTTTAAAAACTTTTCATATCTAATCCTATTGCAATGTCTCTCACAATGAATTTGAGTCCTGGGGGGTGTTTCACAAAGACTAAGATCGACTTTAAGTTGTACTTAACTATGGCAGGCCATTAATGCCACTGGTTGCTCTCATCATTGGTCTCTCAATTATGATCTTTAGATAATATTTTTTTCCTCAAACAATGAACTATCAACAAATGAAAACTCTGTAGATTTGTGACCACGATTTATAAGTCCTTTGAGAAACCAATGCCAGGAATGGTTAGAGGAACAAGTGGCATGAACGGCCTGCCATAGTTAAGTCCAACTTAAAGTCGATCTTAGTCTTTGTGAAACACCCCTCTGGACCCTGTTGCATAAAACTTACCATTGATGGTAACTTTACCATCAATACTAACTGCCATGGCAACATCACTTAACATCCAGTCAAATCAAGGTTTCCATTAATGGCTAAGTACCATCAATGGTAAGTTTTATACACCCAGGCCCAGTTGTAAAGTGTAGTGGCTTGATACAGTCTGCTAGTAGATGCCTATAAACAATCGGTTGCCTTGACTGCGAAGATACCATAGCAACGAGGGGAGGTCACAGGGTCAAAGAGCCGTACGATGGACGCCGTCTTGATGTTAGGCTAGACAGGGAACAAAGAATCAAAGAAAGAAAACCATCAAAAAATCTTCCTTTTTAAGTTTTCCTAAATAATCATCAGTATATATTTGAAATGGCAGTATTGGATTGCATAGTTTTGGGTAAAGATAAAAAATAAAATGCATTTATTTTTTCTTCATACTGTCTACCATATATACAAAAAGAAGCTACATTACAACATATATTAGCTACATCATACATGTACATGTATATATCTTGGATTCCAAGGTATTCAATTATATCGAATAAAAGATAATATATATTCCTTTTGAAATCTTATTTTCTAATCTTGGTCACATGTAGACATGTGGACATGTAGCTTCCTATTCATTGTCTATTTTCAGCAAAAACATGATTTCCTTTTTGTTATTCAGGACGTAAGGACTAAATTGCTAGCCTATTGACAGGACATATAGAAAAGGGTATGTGATTTGGTGACCATATACAGTAACAACAGAATAAAACATCTTCATCAATGATCATGCATGTCGAGTGAATTTCAATTTCTTTGATAAGACAAAAGGAATCATGGTCTAGTGGACATGTCAGCGCACAGTTGATCATTGGGTTTACGGTTCGAGTCCCACCGCAGCACTAATGTCCTTTGACAAGACATTAATCTACATTTGCCAGTCTCCACCTAGGTAAAGTACCCGGTAGGAAGAAATTCCTTGAATGCTTTGGCACCTTATTATGTCGGCTCAGCTAAAGCCAGGGTAATAATATGATACTTCGTATTTAGCGCAATAGAGTATATTCATATTTTAAAGCTCTGTGCTAAATGGACCTACTATTATTATAACGAAAGTCGTGCAAGGACCACATAATTGCTAAAGGTGCCATGGTCAAGTGGTAAGGTCGCCGGACTGTCGATCACAAAGTTTGCGATTCGAGTCCAGGAATTAATTCTTTGAAATGCTAGAGCGCCGTAATGGCAGCCCAGCTAAAGCCGGGGTAATAATCTCCAAGTTTGGAAGCGCTTGAAAGTGATTGTAATAAGCGCTATATAAAAGCTGAGTATTATTATCTCAGCTGCAACATAAAAATGCCAGATCTCACCTGTTCTTTCAAATAGAGAAGTCTGTCTAGTAGGATAATGGCCTCGATGCTGGGTGACAATGCTGCCCTCAGCTGGTTGTAAGCGGCCAGGTGTCTGTAATAAGGTCTGTACTCGGCTTCATATGCACAGATCTCTTCATCAGATATCTGAATCACATACGATAGAAAATGGGGAAGTAATTAAAATCTGAAACATTTGCATGTTCATCAATTTTGTGAGTGGTTCAGATTCCCTAAAGATTCTTGGCCATTTGATGTTGTAACTCATTTCATTTTTATATCACTGTAACTGTGACATTACTGCACCCTCCTTATATGAATACAGTGGACTCTCATTATAATGAGCGTTCAGGGACTAGAGAATGCTTGCTATTATGAAACTTATTATATCATTGTTATAAAACAAATTCTGAAATTGTCCTGCAAAAATTACGGTTACATCAAGCAAGCTTTTGCTTTATCATTGCCTGCTTTAACAAGATTCAACTGTAATAACCTATGAAAAAGCCAACAAGTCAGGCCTGATAAGTACCTGATTTAAATCGGTTTTCTGATTTTTTTTTATTTTTTCCTCGAATTTTTTTTTCTTCCTAATTTTACCCTCATTTTCCCTATTTTTCCCTTTCTTTCCGTATTTTTTCCCAATTTTCTTACTCAAAAGGCGGGGAATGTTGTTAGATGCCATTTTATTTTCCTGAATCATAATTTTTGTTTTGTTTTGTTTGTTTGTTGAGGGAAAAAAAAAAATCTTTTTAGTGCTCACTATCACCCCTGACTAGTGCATTATTTGACTAACCTTGGTATCGTCCATCTTCAGTTTTCTTAGTGCCTTCCTTACGTATTCCATAAATGATTTGCACTTCGGTGCAAGCTTTCCAATGATCTGTTTTCTAAAGTAAAGTAAGAAGACAGGAGATCAAGTTGAGTTCTGGGACCCGTTTCACAAAGCCTTTTTTCAATGACAAATGACAAAAGTCAGTGACAAATCTGCTGATAACCAATCAGAAGCAAGGATTTCACAACCTTATAATAAAAACTGTCATTTGTCACTGATGCAAGTTTTGTGAAATGGGGCCCTGGTCATGCAATTCTCGCTATCACCATTATGGTATTCTGCTGTTGAGGGTAGCACTGGCCATCGGTATAAGTGGCACAGGTACTTCCGGGTCCCATACAAACACAATAGGTCGAGAAATGGAAAGTCTGACAGAAATGATATTATCAGAGCCAACAAAATATAAGCAATATATTAAGATGGTGTCTACAGAGATCTGATGAAATCATCAGGGAAGTTCATGAAACCTGAACAATATATTGTTTT
Source organism: Strongylocentrotus droebachiensis (assembly GCA_035222895.1). NCBI lineage: Eukaryota > Metazoa > Echinodermata > Echinoidea > Camarodonta > Strongylocentrotidae > Strongylocentrotus > Strongylocentrotus droebachiensis. The sequence continues at coordinate 43,782 of JAVYIG010006141.1, forward strand.
GTGCAAAATTGCATGTGCGGTAAACGCGCTACCATGCAGAGAAAAGGAGGAAAGCAAACAAAGTGTGAAATGTCAAACTTTGTATTTAAAGGCATTGTTTAACAATGTTAAATCTGAGATGCATGGCCCTTCGTGTTATCAGTGTCTGTGATATGGTGTCATATTAAAGCCATAAAAAAATTGCGCTTCAACATGATCATAAAGTGCCTCAAGAAAGTAAAAATGTTTTAGTGATCGGTTTTACCGTAGTCATTTTTCCCAATAGACTGTAGGTGTTATAAAAAACGTTCAGAAAAAGAAAAATGAAATTTTGATTTCTAATCATAAATATCTTGATAATCAGACAGGCAATCGGCTTGTAAAAGTCATGGGATTCCTGACTGACCTAAAGGTTTATAATTATGATTGCAGCATGAGCTAAATCCAGGATTTTCTTTCAGAATTTGAGGCAATGTTACCGAGTCACTTTAAAGTTTTGGCGCAGAATTAGCTCACCTCGTTGGAATGGTGAAGTGATCTCTACAAATGACCTGAAGCACAGCTCTGTAGAACAAACCCTTCACATCAACAGTCTTCTCTGATGCTATCCTATCAGCTGCCTGTACACAAACAAATGGAGAGGAGAGTCAGGAGACACAACAAAAACCAAACTGGACTTAGTAAGAACATCATTCAGGGGTACCTAAACCTAAATTAATAATTACAGTTAGAATGTATAAAATCAACCTCATAAAACAGGGATTGACACTTACCACGCGCCCGGGACACACGAGTGTCCAGAATCTATGTCCGAAGAACTGTGAACTCCCAAAATGTCCAAATTTCTACAAAACTCTCAATGCATATTGACTCAAAAATTCAAGTCTGGACGTCTAATGAAAAAAGTTAGTGTGGAGCCCTGCTTAAAACTTCAAATTGCATTCTACGGGTTAATTAGCAAGTGATACATGGATGAATGTAAAGAGTTGAAAACACCTAGCACTGAATCCAAATCAAACAGGGTTCAGTGCGAGCCCTACTCTATGTGGGCGCATACAAGTGTCAGTGGTTTCAAGTACTATGTGACCTTGGACCTCATTTTTTCACTCAGTATAGTCACATGGAACCCCCACACATACTTGTTCAAGCTTATTGCGATTAAACTTGTAATTTTTAAAAAATATGAATTATCACCAGTTTCATTTTTAAAGGTATAGACCAGTTTTGGAAACGCCTTCCTTTCAAAAAATGAAATGGAAGCTCTTATTACCAATCATGTGAAAGAATATGTTTTGACTAATACGTGATGATACAATATTTTCTGGGAAACCGCCTACTAATTGATATATTTGGTAAATTATTATATCTATCTGGACCGGATAGATATCATGCACGTGTCGCGTAGTCCCATATACATCTTTCTGTGTACAGTGCTTGTAACTTTACAGAGACTGGGCCAAATTTCTTATCAGTTTGATGATTCCAGAACCTTGCAGTACACACCAATACTTATATGCTAGATGATCAACCTTTTCTGATCGATCCACAATGTTTCTTTCAGAATGCAATCTCATGACCAGAACTGGTCTTTACCTTTAACATACATGTAGCCAAATAATCAAGAACAATTTTTTCTTCTCACCATACAAGCTGTCATTCGAGCGCCCCGCCCCAGGGCAACTTTCTTCTTTCTCAGGTAGTCACTCATTGGAAATCCAAACGACGACCCCATCTTGATCCCCGAGTGTTCCCGATCCCATTCGTCTTTCTTAGCAAACTCTTCAGTGACGTGGTGATAGCAGCAGCCTACGTTGCACAGGCAATGCATGCTGGGATTGGACTGGAAGATTCTCAGCATAGAGGGAGCTAGATCACCACACGTGTGCAGTCCCACCATCATGAAAGGCTGGAAATATATACAGACGTCACTTGTTTGAGAATTAAAACAACAATTTACAAACAGACCACCCATTTACATAACTGTATAAGACCATTATGTGCAGTCCCACTCTCCAAATCATGAATGGCTGCACACATTCAACCCTACTATGGAAATTAACAGCCACATTTATAAAACACAACCAATCTACATGACTTGTATAGACCACATTTGACCATAGTCATAGACCATGTGAGCAGTCCACTCCAAAAATAATGAATGGCTGCGAAGAACACATACATCATGTTCATGTACATTCAAACTTCAAAGTACCGTATTTTCAAGCTTTCTATAGAAATTTGCAACTACCTTTTTTTAAAGCCCCACTGCACTACATACCGGTATAGCTACTAGCTACTTGCGCCCTCTATATACATGTAGCAAACAATGCCTAATTCGTGCATATTGGTCCCCCATGATCCCCTTTTTCTTATGTCAATAGAGATCTGATTGGAGGGAGGTTTAATCCCCCCGTGCCAAACCAGTGCAGACGGGCTTCAAGAATCCATCCTTATATAGACGGCTTTTGAATTTTTTGACCATAGAAAACACCTGCTGTCCCAAAATTATGAGTTGCTGCAAAGAGGGCAAAGGACCTTTAAAATCAAGCTGCTTTAGAAATGAGCAACCACATTTACCCTCTTCAGCACAACCCACAACAAACTATTCTTACCTGTGTTAGATCAAAGCTTCGTGCATTTTCATCACACTGCAAGATATCTCCAAACTCTGTCTCTTCGTCGACGTAGCCCGTTACAGACACACATGCAGCCGGCTTCCTTCCAGCCTCTCCCTGCTCTCCAATCTTGATGTCATTCTTGGTTTCAGTTCTGGGTGTGTTACCTCCCCCATGGCAAGTTTGTTGTTGGCTGAGAATGGAATTGTTCTTTTTTTCAGTTTGGGACTTTATCAGCTCATCTTTTTCTGGTAGGGATGATGATGATGAGGTGGAGGATACAAATAGATGATGTTGTGGTTGTGGTGGTAGAGATGTTTTGGGCAAAGAGTTTAATGCTGTTATTGATGATTTTGCTAAAAGTGCTGACATATGCATATCAGTTGCTGTTGTTAGTGATGATGTTGGTAATCCGGCTACGAAGGTTGTTGGTGGAGATGAAAACGATGATGCTATTGACGATGATAATAATGATGATGATGATGATGATGATGATGCTAGTGATGTTAAAGATGATGATGATGATGAAGATGATGTTGATGGTACTGTTGATGTGGAAGATGATGATGATGATAATGATGCCATTATTGATGTTGACGATGATGCTATTGATGTCGAAGATAATGAACATGATGTCGAAGATGACGAACATGATGATGATGATGATAATGCTATTATTGACATTGAAGATGATGATGATGAAGATACCGGTACAGATGAAGGCAATGAAGATGGGGACAACTTTTCAACAGTTCCTGATGTACCATCCCCTAACGACACAGATTGCACTGGTATTGAAACAGAAGCAATCAAAGAAGAAGACAATACAGTATTCTCACTTGATGATGATTCCTTCCCTTCATTTTCAGTTAAATCTACCTGACATCTGTCTCTACCATCATTGTTTCGAGTTTCTTCAAACCCGCTATTACTTCTGCTTTCTAGCCTGCAGTCTTTCATGCTACGAGCAGACCCTGCATCAGATGCCTTCTCCAGTCTTCTCTGTGTGGCATTCTTCAAGATTCCTCTCCACTGCTTGCTCAACCTGTTATTCCGCTTGAGGGCACCGTTTGTATTGCTCTCTGATGAATCGATGCTGATAACGTTAATGCTGTACTGCATGGTGAGGAACTGTCCCAGATAACCTTTCCCACTCCCGATATCAATGACCTGTAAAGTGTAGTACAATTGAGAGTTAAAAGAGTAATTTACAACATAATTTAATTAGTTAAAATTATTGTTTTGTATGTTGATTTTTTTTCTTCCCCACTCCCCTGAAAGAGGGGGGGGGGGGACATTTACAACAAATGAGTTCCAAAAATTAAGGACACGTAACTGGGACTCCTAATTTGGTTTTACCTCATTCATATACATGTAGATCCCCATCTTGAGTCAATTCAGTGAAGGAGCTTGGCAAAATCACCCCCTCCCTCCCCTCCCAGGAGGAAAAAAATGTCACAAGTAAAAAAATAAAACCATTGAATTTCGAACCATTAAAAACAGAACAAAACTAAACCAACAACAAAAAACAGGAAAAATCAACAAACAAAAAGAAGTCGGCAGGTAAGAAACGAGGTACATGCAGTTTCTGTCCATGTTATGTATAACTATTCTAATTTTGTATCCGTAGACAGTATCTTTACCTTGTCAATGCTTGAAAACTTTTTTGAAAGTGCAATGAATAAATTATAAAAAAATAAAAAAAGAGATGAAAAGGGAGTAAAACAAGACTCCAAATCTAACTAAACTAAAATCCAACACACCAGCTCGAGCTCACCTGCTTGATACCAGTCGCAGATAACAAATTTGCACATTTCTGAGCCATTAGGGCTACTTCGTGTGACTTCTTCTTGCCCATTATCCGTTTTGTAAGCTCTGCATTTTCTCTCCACTCTCGCTTCTGCGACACAACTGCATCCAGCGGCTCCTCCATCTGCTCCTCGCCCGAACTCCTGGCGTCATGCTCCACATCTTGCCCCGCAGTGGCGCGAAGGTACTTTTCCCCACAACATTCTGTCACACTATCAATAGGCAGTGCCAGTGTATCTAATCGATATTCCACCATTTGTTTCATGAATTTCCGTAGAAGAGAAACATGTTCGTCCATTGATTTAAATTGACTGTGAAGCAAAACTCTACCACTAGGAAATAGAGCCAATTCCGTGTCCGTCAGCTGAAGAAGTTGAGTGGCAAATTCACAATCGAGATTGTGGTCCCACATATTACTTGTATAAAAATTTACGGTACTGCAATCTAAAACCGACATAAATTTACTTATGAATTGAAGGATGTTATCGAGGTGCATTCTTACGTCCTCCATTGTGAAATAAATTGATGAAATACTTCAGGTTCAAGTTTCAACACGATTCTAAATCTCTATCTAAAGTAGCGAGTGGGCGCTGCCATTTTTATTAATCACTATTTTGTCTCAACAGAGGGCGATATGCAGATCGAAAGGAAGCGCTTTGTCAAAGCATGGACCTACTACAAAGTAAGTTCCCTCTCAACAGTACAACCTTTCAGAGATATACAAATCCTTCTAAAATCAAAATAACCCTTATAATAGCATACTGTTAAATATCCTGCATGCTTAGTATTTGTTTCCAATTACCCTCTCCCCCGGCCTATCAATACAGCAACCTTTTGATGCTCTCACCCCCCCCCCCCCCACCTCCATTTGTCTTTCCCCTTCTCTCTGCCTCTCTCTCTTTCTTCCTTTCTCCCAATCTTTATATCTCTTATCATCTCTCTTTTTCTTTCCTTCCCCCTCCCTATCTTTTCTTATCTCTCTTGCTAGCTCTCACTCCTTTATACATATATCGTTTGCTCCGCCCTCTTCCCCCTACCCCCCCCCCCCCCCACTCCCATTCATTACACAAAGGTTCACATTCATCAATTCCTTTACCCAAAAACTATAACTCATTCTCTTCTCTATAAAGCCAAGCACAGATTTAAGACGGCCCGGACCCAACTGAAAGCAGTCAAAATATTATTCATATCTTTTCTCAAATGAAAATATCACTCAAAGACAATTAATCGCATAAAGTATCATCTCTTTTATTACAAGGAAAGGTGGCTTAATAGACCATTGACCTGAAAAATAAAACATGCTCTGTATTACAAGTGTCCATGTGATATATCATATACAAAGATAACAAGAGAAAAAAAAAGGTAAAGACACGTTTTATACATAACACCATGGAATTACAGTAGACCATGATTCATGATAAAAATTAATATTTAAATATTTAAAAATGAGCTCTCTTGCATTGTGACCAGCTGTTGACAAAGACTTTGCACAGGCTGTAAAATTAGAATCTCAACATTATAAACATCACCAAAAAGAACAGATATTTATTATCTTGTATGTGCATGATAAAATCATCAGAAGGGCATTAACTACCTACAGTATTACGTTAGACGACATCATCAACTTGCTAGTTTGCATACAGCGATAGTAATACCAAAGTCGAAATTAATTGTATTGAATAGTAGGTTATATAGGGTTAACGCCCTAATGTCTCTCAGTAGACAAAATTTGAGACATAGACCGAGGAGGTTCCACCGATTTTGTTGGCAAAAAGGAATCATCCATTCAATACTTCAGAACACGGATAATTAACAAATATGATTTTTTTTTTTAAATGACACAAATTTTATTTCAACATAATTCTACTCTTTCACTTTATAGCAAGTTTCCCTATGTACATCAATATGTAGCCTCCCAATAGCATTTTTTTTTTATTAAAAAAATTCTTACACCAAAATATAGGTAGATACTGAATTCATTTATGTTGGTGCATGCAAAATTTGCTTTAATTAACGTTTGATTACCGAGGTGTTTCAGTTAATACTGATTAATATTTCTAATGAGATGCGCTTCATGAGCTATGAAGCTTGGTAAAGAAAGCTGCATTTATAACAGCAAGGGCATGTTACATATACAGTCAAACCTGCTTTAGTGACCACCTGTACATGAAGACCACTTGTCTGTACAGACCACTTTTCTTGTCTCCCTTGGGTGGTCTTTATAGACAGGTTTCACTGTATTTTGTTTTGTATTCAAAGATTTGAACCATAAATTGAACTTCAAAACCATCAATATTGCACAATTTTGGCTAAGAAAATCTTGGATTGTTATTAATAAAACGAAAATCTAAAGACATACATGTACATTGCATGCTCTTATTCCATAATCATCTATTACAGCGAATACTGAGATCAAACTTGATGCACATCCCATATCAAATTAGTGTTGATATATGGTACTGTGGAGTATTCTTGCACACACTCATGTCAGTTTGACTCGGTCAATAGTCAATACACTGTATTATGAAAATAAGATTGAGTTGTTAGCTTAAAGGGTATCAATCCCCTAAAACGAAAATTGAGTACAGCTAGTATGTATGAAATCAGCCTTCAAAATACAACACTCTGCTCTCTATGAGCTAATAGATAAAGAGTTTGAAGATAATAAAGAATAACATAAAAATGGGCATACGGAACCCAAGTGCGCCTTGGGTTCATGCAAGCGTGTACAGGTGCGTCAAGTAGTCTACTCAAAAGTGTTTTAACGTTAATGATGGTGTATTAAAACTTGCAAATTCTCTTTTCATAAGTAATATCTGAAGCGCATAATGATACTATCACGACATGGAACTAATAACATTGGAACAAATACTTTGTGTGACTGGTATACCTTAAGAAGAATCAATTTGTTTTTTCCTTTGTTTTACAAAACAAATGATTTTTTTTTTTTTAATGTTACACAGGAGTAATGTGCAACATGTACATGTAGTATAAATTATGTGTAGGGGCAAAATAAGCCCAGAAGTACATCTTACATTAACTATGAACATGACGGACAAAGAAAGCGGACAAAATATACAGTTCCTCAGGTAGACAAAGGAACATCCCTTCACTGCTATTATGTAAAAAGTGAATATGCATGTGACACCTGTTCTACACATTTATACATACTGTAATAGCAGTGAAGGGATGTTACTTTGTCTACCTGAGGAACTGTTTATTTTGTCCGCTTTCTTTGTCAGTCATGTTCATAGTGATTGCAATATTTACACATCAAATTGCCTGGAGTCATACAAATCACAAAACGGCAAATCTCATCCCATTTCCCATACATAAAATAAGAAGTTGCACAGCCCTACAAAACATTTTCCATCATTACCTATATTTGTACGATGCAGAACTGTCTGGCATTAATGGGTGATTTGAAAACATTCAAAGGGCATTTTCACATTATTTATTATTGCCCTGTTTTACTAAACTTGTTATCAATGACAATGTTACAATAAGCTGAAATCCCTGAATTTGATTCAGTGAGTAAGTTTGATTGTGAGCAATTTGCTATAGAAAATAATGTGACAATTTATGATAATAAGATTAATGGAACAGGGCCCAAATGCTGACAAACATGTACTGTACAGACTCCTCTTCACCAAAACACAATTATTTATTGAGTTTTGTGTTATATTAATGCAAGCTACACGACCTCATGTACTGTAGCCAATGTCAATAAACAAGAAAATTTATGTCAATTGTCAAGATCATTAAAGGTATTACAAAGTTTTGGGAAACTTTTTAAAATTGGGTGGATAGTGATTCTCTTCAATTTTGATATATTTGGATGCCCCTGTGGATGTTTTATAAGCACTAGAAAATTTAGCCACTAAAACACTTCTGCTTTCGAGAAAAATTGAATATAAAAATTTACCGGTGCTCCCGGTAAATTTTGATAAATTTCAAATAGCACCTACAGCCGTACAATGGTAGCTGCAACCATGACAATTTCAGAATATGTAGTTGTGATATATAATTTCAAAACGGGAAGAGCTAATTGGTCGATTTTAGTCAAGAAATATTGTTTTATAGCTAAATTAATATATTGACCTTGAGAGGGAAGTATACAACAAAGAGTTTATTATTCAAAATGTCATAACTTTAGACTCGATTTCAACCGCGACAACGATCACAGAATATTGTAGGATCGCATATGCTTCCAATATGTTCATTTGAACCAACTTTATGACCCCATACCAAAACTTTGTATTACCTTTAAGGTGAAGGTTTGTACAAAAAAATACATAGTTTTTCATTTTGCAAAGAGAACAAACTACTAGTTAAAGTAAATAATGTAAAGCTTATTTGTCAATGAAACAATTAATTTAATCTTCATGTTTCCGTTTTGCTAGGTAATTTGTGGCAAATGCTTTAACACAAAAAATCTACAAAACAACAATGGGTGAAAAGTGTTTTCCAGAAATACAATGCATACCCGGTACTCGGCATTTTGTTTTATAAATGGGGACATACATGTCTATGTAATTACACACTAAAGTACATGTACAGTACATTATCAATCTGTTTGCCTGTAGCATATTTAAAGTGCCTGAGGCATCCAAGCACGTAGTGGTTTTTCTTTTATCACCCTGTAATCCGTTCATTACTTCTTTCTTTTCAATGTCAGAGGCACAGATCTTTACACAGTTTGTTCTCCACATATCCCTGACTTCATAATCATGATATCACAGCATTTGAGACGATGATCAGCAAAAATAAACAAAATCTATTCCTAGTATCCTTCCGGAGTTTCAAACCCTTCACCTAGAGGCACTTCTATCTGCAGCTTGCGTTTCCACCGACTCTCCTTGAGACATTTGCGATTGCGAATTGCTGAAAACGAACACGTGTTTGACAATTTTTCGACGTACCACTCGCCCGCTAGAGTCATACTTGCACTCAATCTCCTTGCTGTATTTGCTGATATGATCATGGTATTTCTCCAGGATTTCCTTGCAAGAGAGAGAAGTTGTGGCTGGTGCGTCTCCTTCAGTAACAACAACTTCCTTGAAGCGTTGTTGATGTCTAGCCTCTCTTCGCTGCTTGCGAAACGTTGTATCGCTGCTTGATATCACAATATTCCCTTCCTCCGTGATGTTTCTACTAGCGTCGGAGGCATTACCCACATTGGTATGTTGTCGTTGATTTATAGGCAAGAGGTGATTCTGTCTCTTTGGTTGTTGGTGTGTGTTCTGCATTAGAGACTGACCTTGAGGGTGCTTTGTACTAGAACTGGCAATTTGAGGAGATGCATGCTTGGTGGAAGGTTGGGCGGAGGATGGGGAAGGTGCCAGGGTTGTGTCCTTGTCCAAGGGTGTGATTGCGCTGCCGATAACAAGGCAGTCATGCGCCCTCGCTGCAGGATCGTGGAGCATTGGATGACTACTGTAGGAGCCATCTTGCCTGGTACATTGACTCCTTGAAGTTGTCAAGGCACTTTGATTAGGAACCCGAGAGGAGAGACTTTGTCCACTTGGAGAAACCCATCTGTTGGCACCCTGTGAAACATCTCGCTCATGAAGTATTCCATCAGAATATGACATATCACATTCTAAATTGATATTTCTCTCATTCTCAATCCTCCTTACTTTGTTACTCTGTTCATTCACAGGAGAGGTCTGCTGCATTCGCTTTAGAACAGACCCTGTGGCATTTGATCCCGAACTATTTGATCCTGACAGATGCGAGTCGTTAGCAAAGCCATGGTAATCCGCAAGATTGATATAGTTGCCTCTAGCATTTGTCTCAGATCTCATATCCCTTTGTTCTGCATCATGGAGGAGAAGTGAACCTTCAAAGGCTCCTCGAGAAGAAGCTGGTTCAAGGGTTGATCTTGCTGGAGGAACAGCATCTGACGTAGTAACTACATCTAAACCTACTTCCTCTTCCTCCTCCTCATCTTCATAAATGTCCACACAAACAATATTATACTCATCCGTACGACCAGATTTACCCACTTCAGCAACCTCACAAATCATCTCTGGATGATGAGAGAGAAAGTGGTCCTCCAGGAACTCTCTCCGCGTGTACCTCCTGGTCTCTCTTCCATTGGGGCAATACTTGCACCAGTAGTAGTAGTTCAGATGCTGGCATCGATAGTGTCTCTTGGCGTTCTTGAGCAGCGTGAAGTTGGTCCCACAGATACCACATTGGAATCTTCGCACCTTGACTGTTCCTTTTGAAGCTGGCATCATCTCTCTTGAGCCATGCTGAAACAGAGAAGAGGAAAATGTTTGCATTAGATTGTCGCTTAGTCTGTTGCTTCAGTTAGAGTCATTGCAAATGGAGTTCAACACATGCACTTCAGGTTATTTGTACCATTCTTGAGGCAACAACTTATCCTTACACTTTATGAACAACGCCTCATCCTATTTCAGTTTTGACAATGGACCTTCCTTCCCCAGGGTTCATTTTGTATTTTCTTTCCGTAACCTCACGGCGACTAAGCGCTCCGTCTGCTCCAAAGTCCTCAACGGTTGAGCGTTCCTCATATTCAGTTAGTCGAGGCCCAAACTGGTCTAGCAACAAAGGAAGTGAAGTGTTAGAAGAAGAGGCACTCTCTGAGCTATGGCCTGTGACTCTATGTACATGGGATTGTCTCCGGTCTGTCTCACGCTGACTTGTATCTTTCCATTTTCTTTGATCACTGTCCAGTGTCAGATCAGTCTGTGTGCCGCAGGTTTCCCTTAGGTTTGTATCTGCAATGTCTTCATCAGCAGTTTCCATTGCAGCTTCTCTTGTCCTAGTGGTCTGCCCATCCTGTGAGACATTACGATGCTGATTGCTTTGAGACAGATCTGCAGCGGGACTTCCAAGAACTGGAGCATTTGCTTTTTGCGCCAATAATGATTTCTGCATGGCCATAGGCTTCTTATTCAACGTACATCCCTCTACTGATGCATTCTGCATTTTGTTCTCATAAGCAGCAGCAAATCTTTTACACTTGATGTATAATTTTCTCTTCTTATTCAATATGCTTCTTGACTTTTTACTTGTCAAATTTCTGTTGTGCCGTTCATCAACAACTTGGTCTCTACTTCTCTTGGTTTTCTTGCCATGTGCTTGCCTCTGCATAGAGACAGTATCATCTTGTTCTGTTACAGTGAATCTTCTATTTTGATTCTGAGTGGACATGGATGCATCACACCGACTTGCACTTCTTAAATCAGATGATCCTCTGCTTGAATCCTGGTCAACAGCGCCCTCAACCCTCAGAGATGCATTATGTTTACCCTGCTCTTTCTTATTGGAACTTCTAGTTGGATTATCAAGTTCAGCATATTTTGATGTATCACGTGAAAGACCACTCTTCTTCCTACTCTCTAGTGACGGTAGCTGTGTTCCTCTATCAGTGTTATTCCTTTTACTCTCACAAGTATTGCCACCGTCATGATTATGCTCACCCTCTAGGTTAACATTACCAACAACATTGATAATCTGGACATTCGCATCCCCTGAGGCACCACTCTGAACGGTGTCGGGGCAATGTCTTTTACCATGTGGCACGTGCCCTTGGCCTGCACTGCTTTCTAAGTGTTTGCCTCCAACTTGTCTGGGCGATGTTCGAACAGCATCCCCTTTATCAGCCACCTGCTTCATCAGACTCCTGCAACTGGGATAGTCATGGTTCCTCTGGCTAAGAGTCGAGCGCCCTCTCTGTCGAGATTCATCATTGCCTATTCCCATCACAGCAGGGTTGAATGTCCTTTGGATTGCACCGCTCTCCAAGCTGACTCGACTTCTTGGTGCCTGGTAAAGGAAGTCCGTTTCTGAGTTTGGTGCAGTGCTTCCCTGTCTGTACAGACGAGTTGTCACCCTGTCTGGAGCAGTCACAGGAGCATGATGATCAAATGGATCGATATCTGAGGTCCTGACAGTGATTGCAGAATGCGAGGTCTGTGGAACCTGTCTTTGTACTTCTAACACTTCCGGCAAATCAGCGGACGTCTGCTGATCTCCAAGGTACGAAGCACCTCTGGAGAAGTCTGTTTCGCATCTCGAGACCTGGTAGTTGATAGATTCGGTCTCATACATCTCATCCGGATGGCGCTTGGCGTAGTGCACCTTCAGATCACACCTCCGTCTGAACTCTGCCAAGCACTGGAGGCAGGAGTAGGTGCGCTTAACGGTACTGTGCTGCTCCTTGATATGGCGACCCAAGTTAGACTTGCACGACAGCTTTTTGTGACAGATTTCACACTCAAAATACACTTCCCTGAGGCCGTTGCTCATATACGGTTGGACGATCTTTGGAAGAAAGGAGATAAGGGCATCACTGTCACTTCTGAACATTAATCTTTACAGGCATGTGAAATACCTTTTAGGTATTGTGTTTGGGAGAGTACAAATACATCATATTAGATGGCTTTGAGTGTGATACAAGATATATTGCTCAAGCTATGGCAATATTGAACGAGTCTGTGACGAGTCCAATATTATCATAGCGAGAGCAATATATTCTTGTATCACACGAAAACAAAGCCATATAATATTATTATTATCTATATATCAGGCTGGCTATGAAAATAACAAAATTTGACTTACCTCTGAAAAATATGGCTTTGTTTTTGTGTGATATTGATAGTTGAAGTTACCGGATGACCGAGCAATACAAAAACAATATTGATCAGTCATCAGGGTACTGCCCTAGGGACATTAAATGCACTGATTTATTGTACCACATGGAAGCCTTATATAGATAATAATACACTTTACATCAAACAAAGACCAGTGCAGTTTTGTTGCGTCTGAACAAGACTTAAAGGGCAAGTCCAAAAATAACTTACTTTTAATAGAAGCAGAAAAATCAGACCAACCAATCTAAAAAAGTTGGAGCAAAATCAGATAACTAATGAGAAAGTTATGAATTTTCAGAGACATGAAAAACTTTGAAAATCACAAGACAAATTGGCAACTCACTCATGAGTTTGTGACCTCATTGCCTCACTATCCACTAATTAGTTAATAGATTTTACCCAAATCTTTTTTTCTTCTGTTTCACTTGTTTTTCTGCATCTTTTAAAAGCAAATTATTTTTGGATTGGACTTGGACTTTAAGTATGTCTGCTCTCACCTCTGATTCCTTGTTCCAGGACCAGCCACCTTGGTCCAGGCCCTGATCCAAAGAGGTCTGGAAACCAGACACGTCAGAATCAACATTGGTGCTGTGAGAGTCTGAGTGAATATGAAAAGCAATAATATTTATTGTTACTATGAAAATCCAGTGATGCATAACACTAGCATAGGCACAGTACCCAGAGACGCCAAGTTCAAAGATCCGCAATGTGTGACATTTTCATGATTTGGCGCGCGAGCGTGCATGCGAGGGTATAACACACGTATAAGGATTGTTTTTTTTTTTTAATTCTAGCGCGCGCTTCGTGCCTGAGAGCGTTTTCAGACCCTCGAAATGCGTGACACTTGGTAGCTCTGCAGTACCTTGTTTTAGGGGAAGCGTTTTATCATTTTATCACTCATGAACATATCTACATGATACATTGGTGCTGTCAGAATCTGAGTGAGAATGAAATGCAAGGCAATCAATTATTGGATACAAATCAGAATTCAGTGATACATAACACTAGCGTTTAATAGTCAAAAACTTTATTTGAAGGGAAGTTGTTGCCTATAATCTTATCACTAATGGTCATATCTACCTCATATGGCAAACAGACACATCAGAATCAAAATTGGTGATGTGAGAATCTGAGTAGAAATTAAAAATATAAATGAGAAATTTAATTAATGGTATTGTTGTATCTAAGTTGAGGGCTGTGGGCACGTCAAACTAATTTGCTTATTTCTGTAGCCCTCCTGCATCTAATGTATGGTAATTATGCATTCAATATACATGTACTTTTTAAATTTCGTTTATTATCTGTATAAAATTATATCCACTTAAATATTGTATCAAACAATATTATGTTCATGAAAATGTATGGTGAAAAAAAGAAAAAAAGATGCAGAAACCAATAAATCAAATCAAATCAAATCAAGAAGGCTGAACTAATTCATAGTTGTTTTTTTCATCTCCCCTCAAGAAAATATTTTATACATGCACCCTACAAGTTTTATTTACATCCCTTTGAGAAATAAATTTCATTAACATCAAATTGGAAAATTCTGAAAATGATATTAACTAAAAGGGAGAGATGCTTAAATACATGCATTTGCCAATTTGCGATTGATCTATTACAATTTTGAAATTTATTACTTTCCTACTCTTTATTAATGTTCTTCAAACTTTCACTTATTACATTCTCTCATGCATTTCTCATTGAAACCAGAATAAAATCATTTATAATACATGGGCATGTCAAGACAAACAAAATGGATGTCCTGTTACGTCATACAGGACATACATGTACATGTTTTGCATGGAATTGCTGAGAAAGGAGTCTATTAATTTAATTCTACCATAATTTTAAATCTACTTTTGATGACTTTGTTTGTACCTTGTCTGGATTCTAGCGGTGACATCTCATCATCTAACACACCCTGTATGCCGTAATCAAATACATTCGACCTGGAATCAGCTGATTGGCCACCCTCCTGGTCTACAGAATCCTAATAGGAAACAAGAACCAAAAAAAATAAAAGAATAAGTTACAGATTACAAATAAATAATGACATAATATATACCTTTACATGTATACATCATGGCTACCACATTTACATACATATAAATATACTCTACTGGGCTTTAAAAATACAATGTATCACAGCCGTTGTTATAATGTGATACATTGTATTTTTAAAGCCCAGTAGAGTATATTTATATACATGTTTTTATCTTTGCAGCAATGGTTTTTCAAGGCGATTGAATTCAATGCACAATCATGTATGAAAAAGGCTTAAAAACTGAGTAAACAATATCTTGCCAAGAAAACTGGTGTAAATGACTGATGTTCTTGTATTTCTTTCTTTACTTTAGGTAGAATCTGAAATAGAGTTATAATCTTTATTTAAAAAATCTACAATTTGAGCACAGAATATATAATTCATTACATTGTATGCATCAGTTGTATGGGTACCTGGTTTGGAGAAATTCCTTGAAGCACCTTATCATGGCGGCTCATATTGTTTACTCAGTTTTTAAGCCTTTTCCATACATGTACATGATGGTGCATTGAATTAAATCGCCTCAAAAAACCATTGCTGCAAAGATAAAAACCTGTTTATTTGTGAATAAACAGCAAGTGGCGTAAACAAAAGAATAACAAATGTAGATACATGAATATGTACATGTACATGTATGGCCATTTGCTTACTCACTTATTGGAGTGTTGTAAGATAAAGATAAACATATTTAAAGAAGACAATGCTTTCATTATGTCATCATGCTGTCGAATTTTGTTTTCCTCTGCCTTTAATCTTTTTCCTTCTTTTCGACTTCATCATAACATGAAAACATTTTGACCCTACAGTTTCGAGACCTTTGTCCCCATTATTTGAATCCTCCCTTCCCCTGTCAGAGATTATTGGTATTATTGGATTTATAATTGGATTTACCCTGAAAGAGAAAGACAAAATAAATCTAACCAAATTGTACCTTGTTTTTAGTTGAAGCACCGTCACTCGTTCCTCCAGCTTCTTTCTCCCTGCCCTCATCCTCATCTTCAACTACAGTGACATCATCTTCATCTGACCTCTCATCTTTGACCTTTGACCCTGCATCTGATGTTCCTTCCATGTCGATCACACACTATGATTAATGATCGCTCTTTTCAGGGGAGTGCGACCTCGGCGGTTGCCTTACATGTACATAATGGTACAAGCCGGTGTGCTTTGATTTGGAGGTCGGGACATGTTCCTGGCCTGTAAATAAGGGGGAAAGTGAAAACATTGAGTACATAATGTAGGTTTATTTCAGGAACATTTGAGGGGCAATAACTAACTGATAGTACTAATACAAAGAAATCGAAAGAGAACAATGAATTCAAGAAAAAGTAACAGCTTTATATTTTGTCAAGGACACATGAAACCTATTCTTGCGATTTCCATGACCCCATTATGAATGTGAAAAAGACAGTTGACATTTCCTTGTTCTTCATCATGTTCATGTTCTTTCTTAATCTTACTTTTCTCAGTTTTTTTAACTCAAATGTTGATAATGATATCTTTTGCACAATAAATTATTCTTTAAACTGACTTTAGAATGAAAATAATATGAAATTATGCACAGGAGGATGATAAACAAAAATCAGTGGCAATTCAGGGCAAGGGTTAATTGTACATCTAATTTTAAGGCTCCCAATCATACAACACCTCGTCGTAGGCCTACTACAGTATACGGATATTCTACGCCTACGGAGAGTGCCTACTGCGGCTGCCCACGAGCTCCCGCAGTTCGACCTCCGCAATACAGCGGAAACCCTCCACTTGTCTTTACAATAAAATTAGATTGCAATGCAGGCATAACTCAATTTTGTCATTGATTACACTATCACCGAACTGTCATACACTAATGATTCCCACATTACATTTTCCCCACACGTTTAAATTATGCAACTCACTAATATCACAGTGGTAAAATGTGCGATAATTCGTAAATAAAGAATTTTGAGTGATAATAACTTACAGTCCGAATCGCGATTGCATCGTCTAGTCTGTCCTGCAGGAGGTTTTCTTCATTTTTTTCTAATAGAGCCCGATAGTCTCTATACGGAAAACTATGTATGGTCGGATCCATCAAACCAAGACAGAAAACGGGTGCATGGGTTCTGTGGTCTTGACAACCATTATTAATTCCATTTTAGTTGTATTGGTTATCATTAGTACATGTACAATCTTTGTTTTTTTCTTCTTCATATACACTTCCTCCGCCTTCTTACAAGACTACCTCCCCTCCCTATTTTCTCTCTCACGTATCAGGGGCGGGGATCCAGGGGTGTCAGAGGTATGGTCAGAGCCAAAAATGTCAGAGGTAAAAATGTCTGAGGTAATAATGTCAGAGGTAAAAATGTCAGAGCTAAAAATGTCGGAGGTATAAAAATGTCAGAGGTAAAAATGTCAGAGGTAAAAATGTCGGAGGTATAAAAATGTCAGAGGGAAAAATGTCAGAGCTAAAAATATCAGAGCTAAAAATGTCAGAGCTAAAAATGTCAGAGCTAAAAATGTCAGAGCTAAAAATGTCAGAGCTAAAAATGTCAGAGCTAAAAATGTCAGAGCTAAAAATATCAGAGCTAAAAATATCAGAGCTAAAAATAGAGCTAAAAATATCAGAGCTAAAAATATCAGAGCTAAAAATATCAGAGCTAAAAATATCAGAGCTAAAAATATCAGAGCTAAAAATATCAGAGCTAAAAATGTCAGAGCTAAAAATGTCAGAACTAAAAATATCAGAGGTAAAAATATCAGAGGTAAAAATATCAGAGCTAAAAATATCAGAGCTAAAAATGTCAGAGCTAAAAATGTCAGAGCTAAAAATATCAGAGGTAATAATTTCAGAGGTAAACATTATCAGAGGTACAAAAAAATGTCGGGGTTAAAATCAGTACCATCATTATATCTCAGCACTTTATCACACAAAATCTCGAGACGGTATTTCCTTCTTCCATATCATGATGTAGTTTTGTAAATGACTGTGTAATTTGTACATGTCCTGCATGAGGATAATACAATGAATTTGAAACGGATATTTTGTGATCAGGTCAGTGCATATTTGAATTGAATTCGCATTTATTTCATTCTCGATTAAAAATTACATTGATACAAAAGATAAAAAATTATTCACGAACAAATTTAGAAATGAAATGGGGAACAACATAAATAAAGCCCTTAGGCATTGTACAAGCATAGTTCCCAAAGCATTCATAGCATAATGTAAAGCAAATATAAACAAAAACAAAGATTTAAAAAAAAACAGTAATAAAAAAGAAACAAAAAACAAAAAACACAAATATAAACATAAGATAAGTATATAACTATACATATTTGAGATAAAGAAACTGCTTCAGCATATTAATATGAAGTTCTAAAATGTTCGATATTTTAAATTGGTTGATGTTTTAATGGTTATTTGGTTTTGAGGAAGTAAGTACATAATTGAATGAGATAAAAACAGGAAATCAGTTATAAAGATCGCACAGAAATTCCTCAAATTCAGTCATCAGACCCATCTTCATTCATGTTCATGCCAGCAAGACTGATGACCAGAAAACATTAGGAAAAAGACTCGGATGCTACCCCCCCCCCCCCCTCACCAATATTTAATACAAAAGTTTAACAGACAATATCAAAGCTTCGCTCGATGAATGTCAAATAGTAGGCCTACAATAAGCCTACAATGTAGTAAACGTTGAGACATAATTGTTATCTATATTTAAAGCCAGTTTTTTTTAATGTATACTTTCGACTTTAACGTTTCGGACTGAGGCAGAAATCATTGCATTTATTGTTTTGGGGGGCTTGATCATGTACTCTGTGATTTATGGCCTTGGCGTACGAGCCGGGGAGGGGCAGGGGCGGATCTAGCTTTTTGCTAAGGGGGGGGTTTGACCAAAATAATGACGATGCGGAGCATCGTCAACGAGCCGCGAAGCGGCGAGCCGATTTTTTTGGGGTGTTTATTTGAACCCCGTAAATGATGTTTTCCTGGCATCTATTAACACAATGGAGACCATAAAAAGCAGTGCATGATAACGTCTTTTTTAATCAAGTAACAGTTTAATACACAGTTATATCCAGAGTTATCATGTTTTTGGTTAAGTTACCAGATGAGTTGAATATCTTCTCACAATATTTGCACTTGAAAGGGTTTCTCTCTACAGCGTGCGTTCTTTTTTCTTTCTTTTTTTCTTTTTTTTTTCCTTTTTTTTTTTTTTTTTTTTTTGGGCCGCCCAAGGGGAGGGTTTAAACCCCCTAAACCCCCCCCGTAGATCCGCGCCTGAGGGGGTATAATATCCCCGCCTCACCTCGGATATAATCGGTCAAAAAGTCACAATTTTGGTAAATAAAAGTTAGAGAAAGAAGAAAATAAAGCAGCGCGTAAATAATGACTGCAGAGAACATATCCTTCGTTATTCGTTTTTGATAAGCCTAGTTTACAACTACTACCAATATTCAACCTGTAACATGCTTTTGTTTTGAAATTTTTACCTCTGACATTTTTTCCTCTGACATTTTTTTACCTTGCCGATCCGGGTCCCCCCTCCCCCGGAAAATTAGAAAAAGTGCACACACAAAATGTAAAGCAAATACTGACTCAACACACTCTTAGGCTCTGGAGGGCCTAAGAGTGCAGCGTTTAGACTAATAGAAATGCAAACATCTTTTAGCTCGGTCGCTATACTCCCTCGCATAATCTCCTTCAAAATGTACAAGTAAATATTGTTTAAAAAATCTGTATTCCTTTGGTATCACGTAATATAAGATTGATTGATTGATTTTTATTCGACAAGCTTCCAACATACAACAATATACAATAATAACAGATCAAAAATAAGTCAGCTTGAACAGGATAACCCACGAAAGCTCGAGAGCTTATTTCCAGTGGGGTCCCTTACAGACATGTATACAATTAATAAATTAAAATAGTAATATTTACAGACAGATAAGAAAATTAAAAGAACTACTTATTAAAGATAATAATAACAACATTAAACTGATGATAGAAATGATATTAAGTACAAGAAGAAAAAGAAGAAGGAGAAGAAGAAAAAGAGGAGAAGGAAGAAGAGGAAAATAATGATGAATTTGTAGAATTTCTATAACGTACGAAAACATAAGTATATACAACATGAAAAAGTATGAACCGACAGAAGAATAACAATTTCAATCATATAACATGTCATTCACTTCTCTTCTCTGACTGTCAAGTATTAAGTATTCCTTTAATTTCCTCTTAAAATGATCATAGTTTCCTATTTCTTTTACACCATTGGGAAGGGAATTCCAATGTTTTATGGCATTGTAATAAAACGAATTTCCAATACTACCTACTCTTTCTGGTAAGTTAAAGTTGAATCGTCTATTTCTTGTATTATGATCATGTACGTCAGTAACAAGATCGAAGTTGGATCGAATATAATGATTCGACCTAGTATGATATATTTTATGCACGTGATGCAATGCGAGTTGTTTTGATCTTTGGTCGACTTCAAGAAAACCAGCTTTAGAAAGTTCGCTATAGCCAACATGAGTTCTTGGACCAGAACAGTTGATAAATCTCACCATTTTGTTCTGTATAATCTTCAACTTCTTTTGATCTGACTTGTTTATGTTACTGTACCATGCAGGGTTAGCATAGTCAAATAAACATTGAATAAGAGCAAAACAGAGTGTACGTCTTGCTTTTAAATCCATACAACTTTGATATCTGTACACAAATTTCAGACGAGAATTTGCTTTTTTTACAACTGATTCTACTAAAGATGAAAATGAAATTGCGCTAGCCAACTCAATGCCTAAATACTTCACAGACTCTTTTCTCTTGATTGCTTGATTATTGTGTCTCACTTTGAATTCAAATGACTTTTTAGAACTACTTTTAGAATAAAATAAAATGCTTTCTGTTTTTCCCAAGTGTAAAGAAAGCTTATTATCAGTCATCCAATCGACACACGTAGACAGCTGTTCACTGAGCTTTTCCTCAATATATTTAGGATCAGGATTTGAATAGAGTAGTACGCTGTCATCTGCGTACAATAATAGTTTGAAGTCTTTTATACAAGTACACATATCATTTATATAACTTGAAAATAGAATTGGGCCTAAAATACTTTCCTGAGGAACACCGCATGTTATAGGCATTAGTTTGGAACGAATATCATGAATGGCCACTACTTGGTGCCGATTAGATAAGTAGGATCTGAACCAATCTAAACTTGCCTTATCAAAACCCATTAGTTGTAACTTCTTCAATAAGACGCAATGATTAACTGTATCAAAAGCTTTTTGCAGATCAAGGAGCACCATACCAACAAAGCGCCCTTGGGAAGTTTCTCTCCTCAAATAATCAGTCAAATGAATTAGACATGTTTCAGTCGAATAATCATGTCGAAAACCAGATTGAAATTCATAAATTATATCATTTTCTTTGAAGTATCTTTCAATTTGAACACAGACCGATTTTTCTAGAATCTTTGATGCTACGCTTAAAACACTAATAGGTCTATAGTTGCTAACATCAGTTTTATCTTTCTTTTTATAAAGTGGAGTCACTTTTGCTATTTTCATATCTTCTGGAAAAGTACTCGTCAAGATAGATAGGTTCATTAAGTAACTTAGAGGCTTAAATAAAACCTTCGCACCATCTTTTAGAAATTTAGCTGGAATCAAGTCTAACCCAGTACTTTTTGATACATTCAACTTACGTAACTCTTTGAAAACAAATTGTTCACTGATTGGTAATAACTCGAAGCTGTTTTCACGTACACGAATACAATCATTGTCTGCGCTGAAAAAGTCTTTGGAAGGGGGGAGTTTGTCTACTAATTTGGCAGCCACATTTGTGAAATGAGAATTGAATTCATCAGCGATGGCCATCTTATCATGACATAATTCCCCATCAATTTTAATGACAGATTCTTGTTCTTTTCGCTTCTTATTTTTCAATCCTAAGCTTTTTAGATTCTGCCAAAGTTTTTTCGAATCTTGTTTATTTTCTTCTATCTTGTTTTGTAAGTAATCGAGTTTAGCCTTTTTCACCTCTCTTTGGACCATATTTCTTAATACTCTGTATCTTTTATAGAGCTTCTCATCTTTTGCTCTTTTCCTCCATTTTTTGTATACTATATTTCTCTCTTGAATTAGGGAAAGAATATCTTTAGTCACCCAAGTTTCTGATCTTTGTTTTATTCTTATCCGTTTCAGTGGCGCTATCATATTCAAATTTGAGATAAAAACATGTTGAAATATTGACCATGCCTCATTTACATCTGTACAGTCAGTTATTCGTGACCAATCAACAACAGATAGTTGAAGATTGAAAGACTCTTCTGTATATTTTTTCATGGATCTGATATCATTAGTCCTGTGATGACCTATAGCCAGTCTAACATTTTTCCGTGTACAGAAAGTAAAATAATGGTCGCTAATACCTAGATCAATGACACCACTTTGACTTATTTTATTTTCTTTGGTACAACCAACATGATCCAATAGAGAAGAACATGTAGGTGTAACGCGTGTTGCGTCTTTAATGAGTTGACTAAACCCATGAAGACTCAACAAGTCAATATATTTTTTAGCCAGTGGCGATTTGCGAAGAAGACAAATATTCATGTCTCCTAAAAGAATTATTTCGTCATCCTTCTTTAATGTATCAAGAATATTGGACAATTTCTCGATAAACAAATTGTTTTTCGGAGGTCGATACAGAACACCAACAACAATTGGTTTTGATCTTGGTATAAGCAAATTTATCCACAGGGATTCCGTATCTCCAGTACTTATAGCATCCATAATATTAAATGCAATATCATTTCTGATATAGAAACATACACCACCTCCAGAGCCAGAGGATCGATCATGGCGTATGATTTTATATCCGTCTATTTCAATTTCTTCATCATTTATGGAATTGTTTAACCATGTTTCAGTGAAAGCAATAATAGACAGCCTTTTTCTTTTAAAAAGAATCCTAAGTTCCGATATCTTGTTTAGAATAGACCTCACATTAAGGTGTAAAAAATGAAGACCTTTAACTTTAAACTTTAAACTTTAAGCACAGTTTACACTGTATATTTTTACAAGATTAGGAGTTACAGAAATATTGCTTGCTTGTATACTATAGTTTTGCTAAGGAATGTATTTTTTAAATCTACAAAACTACAAAAACCTATTAGTCACTTCCGTCACCTTCGCCCCTCTCGTTCACTACGTTCCTCGCACCCCCCCCCCCCCCACCCGATAATCATAAGAAATCGCCGCCCATGCACTCGATTATAATACTTATCTATCTCCCTCTTCCCTTTCAACGTTTCAAGTACAAGTTTTAATTTGGAAGAATTTAAATTTACTATGTGATGGGCTACCTTTGTAATGTATTATTTACCACCGTCTTGCTGTAATTTACTAACTATATGTTTATACTATATTATCCTATAGTGAATATGTGTATCTTCTCAACCCAGTTGTATTTCATTGTATAAAGATGATGTGTTATCTATGGGAATCATCTTTTGAGCTACATTGTGGTAATTCAATAAATTATTTTGTATCCAGTTCGATATATTATGTCTTATAAATTTCAGTCAACAATAGATATCAACATGAGGTGGTTTCAAATCAAGATTTTAAATAGAATATCATATATGAAGGCAGGCGCATATGCAGGATTTTTTCAAGGAAAGGGTTTTAACATTTTTAAATAGGGCCGAAAATTTCGCAACAACTCAGCCAGCCGCTGAATAAGCGGGGGGGGGGGGGTGGGTAAGAGGAGGACACTTTTTTTTATTTTTTGGTCTCGAAATTTGAAAAAATTAACATTTTGCTTTTTTTTTTAAATTAAACAAAAAAAAAGAATTACCAAAGGGGGGGGGGGGGGGGTTTGCTCCAAAATACACACATAAAAAATACCAAAGGGGGGGGGGGGGGGTTCAACCCCCTCCCCCCCCCCCCCCCCCCCCCCCCCCTGCGTACGCGCCTGTATGAAGGACAGTTTGTTAAGATTTGGTGTAGTGGCTGAGAAGAAGTGTACTTTTTGTAGTAGCAATGATGAAACTATCATACATGTTTTTTGCTTTTGTAACTATTCTAATGCAGTTTGGTCGAAATTATTGTTCTGGATATTTCGTAATACGGGGGAAAGGATCAAACTTACAAATCAAAATAAATGGTTTGGATTTTGCGGTAGCAATAATAATGCACTCAACTGTTCTGATTGTTGTAAGACAAGAAATATTTTCAGTTAAATACGAAATCAACTACAGGGTACCATCATTTGATATAATTTTATCAGCTGTTAAACGTTATTATGAAATTTAAAAAAATTTAAAAAATTACCAAAGGGGGGGGGGGGGGGTTGCTCCAAAATACACACATACAAAATACCAAGGGGGGGGGGTTCACCTCCCCCCCCCCCCCCCCTCTGCGTACGCGCCTGTATGAAGGACAGTTTGTTAAGATTTGGTGTAGTGGCTGACAAAGAAGTGTACTTTTTGTAGTAGCAATGATGAAACTATCATACATGCTTTTTGCTTTTGTAACTATTCTAATGAAGTATGGTCGAAGTTATAGTTCTGGATATTTCGTAATACGGGGGAAAGGATCAAACTTACAAATCAAAATAAATGGTTTGGATTTTGCGGTAGCAATAATAATGCACTCAACTGTTCTGATTGTTGTAAGACAAGAAATATTTTCAGCTAAATTACGAAATCAACTACAGGAAATGGTTTCACTTTAGAAAATATTTTGAGAGTGTTGGAAATGTGCTAACACAAACATGATCATGTATCTTATGTTTGGTATTTTTTTATATATATTTAAAGTACTAATTTTGTCGTAATTGTGTTTCTTTTTATCTGCCACAAAGTTTTCGGCAGTGATGATTATTATCTGTGTTAAGCCATTATGTATGGAAATTATTTCTTTAATTATTTGTATATAATATATGGATATACTGTATATGATGGAATTTGTTTTGAAAATAAAGAACCCTGTGGAAGGGGGGGGGGGGGGGGAATGTCTTATAAAAACGCTTTAATTATGGCAGCTCGCTTTTTCAAAAAAATCGGATCGATGTTTTCACATCTCTCGGAGATTGTGTGGGCAGTTTACCAACGCGAAATGCCCCCAATATCATAGCCAAGAATGGCTTTCCGAGGATCTTTCCACAAATCCCAACAAAATTAATATTGAGAGGAGGAGCCTGCGCGCGCCTCTGAATCTTGTTTTTAAACGCTATAAATCATCACCATCAATCTCATCATCATAACGGTTAACCATCACATATAATCATCACCGTTATCAACATCACCATCATCATATTCCTCATCAACATTAACGCATTACCATCATCACCACCATCATTATTATAATCATCACCATATAATCATCAACATCAGCACCACAACTATCTTCATCATCACTATCAACAGTATCATCACAACCATGCATCATCATTATCTTTAGCACTAGCTCCTCCTCCTATCCTGCCTCCTGCTTATCTCCTCAAAGTATACCTTTTAGCAATGTTTGCCAACTGGTCACAATGGACTACTTTAGAGGCAGCGCTCCAGTGGAGGGGTGGGTGGGTGTTGGGGCAAAAGTTCCTCCATTTTAAGTATCCCCAATGTCTATCATTCTTTATCCTCATAATTATAATTGTAAGCACTACTGTTTACTTCTGGTAAGTGCCCCCTTCTTTCTTTTTACTACGTATCCGTTCTTTAACCATTATTTCCCTTTCAACATGTTGTAGTCTTACTACGTTTACCAGTAATTATATCAAGAAAACAAATCACAACATTTCAGGATATGCCTCCTCCCCGGTCAGCGTTACATAATCCTGGATCCACCACGATTATGTGATGAGTTCCTATCCAGGTCCCTAGGCCAGAGCCAGGGCTAAGCGAATATATTGACCCCTAATCGACTTCACATGCTATTGATCTTTCTGCTATTCCCCTCTTCAAGCAGTTATTACGTAACATATATCGAGCAAACTATAGATAACAATAGAAGACCAATAGCCTGGATAAGGTTATATCCAGACCGCTATTGTACATACAATTCGCTTCGTTTGGTACAGTGAAGATAACCTGGGTGCAGTAGGGGCAGAAAGCAACAACAATTCACACCTATTTTGACTTGTGGATATTCTGTCATCATTCTAGCGGGGAAAAGTGCCCTTGTATCTCAAAAAGACAAGCCGTTTACCAAGGAATATTCAGAATTACATCTAGAACTTCTCGTAAACATCACAACGCTCTAAATTAGCAAGAACTTTGATACAGGTTAAAAAAGGGCACATTTATCCAGCCTTTTCGCTTGGTTCCTGATGGGATGGTATATAAGAAGTATCATCACGACCTAAATAGAACAAAACACAGTCTGCAAGAATCTTCAAACCTGAAGGAGGCAGATGTAACCCGAAGAAGAAGACACATTGTCTAATCGATAGTAAATTTTTCTGAGTTGTTGGATAATACTGGAAGAATCAGGCCGAGTATATAGGCATCTGCAAGAACCTTCAGTGTTGAAGGAGGCAGATTATTTGGAAGAAGAGAAGAGAAGAGAAGAAACGGTACAAATATTGTGATTATCAAAAAAACTATGGGTGACATAAATGCCAATATTTCGGAAGGAAAGGAGGAGCAGGTTAAGATCTTTCTCTGGTGTAGCCCTCGGACAGTGTCAACAGCGTTTACGAAATGTATCAGCTTCATCAAAGGAATGGAGGTAGGTAACAGTTACAAAATCGCAAAGACTTTCCAGAAATTAAACCAAGGCAATTTCAATAGCATAGCATATATACATTGCGTATTGAAATGTGCGAATTACTAGACAAATACGTAACAATCCGGCTATATGGTTTCTAGAGGCAATACAGGACATTGGAATTTTACTCGAGTTGATTTCTTAAGTATTTGCGATCAGGTTTTCTTGTTGAATATAATCAACTGGGGTGATGATTACATTTATGAAAGTGAAGATGATAATGATGATGATGATGATGATGATGATGACGGTAAGGGTGATTACTATGATGATGACAAATTGTGATAATATTGACGATGATTACGATGATTAATGGTGTTGGTGATTATAATGATGATACAGTAGTAATAGTCATGATGGAAGTAGTAGTATTATTGGTAGTGGTGGTGGTAGAAGTAGTAGTAGTGGTAGTCATGGTAGTTGAAGTAGTAGTGGTATAGTAGAACAGTGGTGGTATAGTAGTAGTGGTATTAGTAATAGTAGTAGGAATAGTAGTAATACCAGTCCAGTAGTACAGTAGTAGTAGTAGAAGTAGTAGTAGTAACAGTGGTAGTAGTACTAGTAGTAATACCAGTGGTAGTATTAGTAGTATATAGAAAAAGTAGTAGTTTTCCCTGCCCCCGTACCTGTGCCTTTAGTTCACCTATTCATGGAGGGTTTCCCAATTATTTTCGATCCACAGGTATGGTCGGAACCATTCGTCTGGTGCTTCCTGTCCACCAAGGAAGCCAAGAACTATCTCGATGTCGACCTCCCAATGGATCTCGAAGGCAACGAGGAAGTCTTCGCCAAGACCACGGAGCTGATAAGCAAAATGACGGGGGCGAACGTCATCACCGAACGTATCGTGTAGGTGTTACGACATACTGATGCAGGGGCGGTGACTTCCTTGTCATGATTGTAGGGGGGAGCAGTCTGCAAATACAACTCTAATTTGAAACTTTATCACAATTCCTAAAGCCTTGAGCAGACCCTAGCTCTGCCACTCTCTGGCTGTGTCAAATAGCAGCTTCAGTACGGGGCCTATAGAGTGGGGAAGTGTGACGTCATCAAAAATCTATTTTTAGAATTTCTCAATTTTTTCTTCATATTCCAAAAGAACATCAACAATAATGTCCAAATGTCGAAAACCAATTGAATATGTTAAGTATTGGCTGAGACCATCTGAATGAATATATGTCCGATGGGAACTCAGTGTTATATGCTCTGACTCCTAACCATTAGGAGCCAGAGCATATAACACTGAGTTCCTATATAAGTATATTTATTCAGATGGTCATATTATCTCAGCCAATACTTAACATATTTAATTGGTTTTCGACATTTGGACATTATTTTTGATGTTCTTTCGGAATATGAAGAAAAAATTGAGAAATTCTAAAATAGATTTTTATGACGTCACAGCTTCGGTACTCTATGCAGTGCAGTGCGCTGTCATCCTAGTCTCACAGTGCAGACAATATTATGTGCATAGATCGAAAAGGGTTTGTGCCTACAAGTTCCATTTGAGGTCTGAAATTAATTGGGGGCACAGACATTCGATGGGCACATTTCCGTGTTTCGTAGCGAAAGCAAGATAAAAAGAGGACACTGCCCCCCTCCCTCCCCCCCCGTGCCCCATTCGATTCATTCATTTTACATCTGTCTTTATAGCTCTGCTTTTTTCTGTTTTTTGTCAAAGCAAAATTGACTTTCCCTTTTAGTGTAGTACTTAGGCCTAGTAGTAGTAGTATACAAATAGACACTGTCTTGAAAGGTTCTCGTTAATATGGGCAAGAGGTACTTGACTCCAATAGTACCATTTGCTGAGAGTGCAGCCCCAAATCAAACAATACTATTCGAGTAACCGAGGCCCATAGTTTAAACAGGTTACTAAAAAAGAAGACATTTGCTATATATCCTGCATCAACAATCAATCTTTAAAAAAAATCTTTTTCTTCAACTCCCAAATAGTACTTCTACTCCCCAATAGTACTTCTACTCCCCAATAGTAAAACCACATAATATAGGATTTCCCGGCCAAATTCGCGAGTTTGTCATTTAAATTAATTTGTCTTGCGTTCAAATTCGACGGTTTTAGTGCAGTCAGGTATATCTCGGGTTTATATTCCCTTTTCTAGTTTTCAAATCTATGGAATTTTCGTTAGAATCTACGTATGTTTCATTCAAATTAATGAACAATGTGCTTCTTTCGCTATTTGGTCATTCGATTTGGCGCAACACGATTTTCTGACAACGCGACGGTGTACTTCCAGCATTCTAATTCATTTGTAGCATTCAAATTAGCACTTTGTGCACTTAAATTGATGGTCAATATATATTTCTCGTTTATTACACACTTTTTATAGCTCATTCTTTTTCTTTCAAGATTTTTCATGTGTATTTCATCATATTTCATTTTCTTGCATTTATACACTTATACTTATTAGATTTATCTGATATTCATCAGCATTTAAGTTTGATTGTTAAGAAGAAAAAAACGACTTGCATCTACGGACCTGATGGTCTCAGTATATTTGTAAAGGTTCATGTAAGGAAGTTGTTTGTCTTATGTTTCATCATAAATTTATCATGATTTAATCATAATTTCATTATGGAAGAAGGGTACAATATTGTGACTGGGGTAGGGACTAGAGTCAACAATTTGAACATGATTCATTATTTAGCCATGTCTTTAGCCATCGATCTGCTGGCGGGCAAGTAAATTAGGAAACTCTTTAAGAAAAACAGAGGGGTGTGCTGGGTATAAGAGACGATGTGAAGTACTTTTGTAAAAGTCCGAGTCTGTAGTAAAAAGGGGCGATTGAGGGTACCCCTACCTTTCCCGGGTATATGAACATGTCCGTGCAGAAATGCCATATCCCTTGATTTCGCCCCTTCTTTACTTTATGTCTGACTACACCCATCTGCATTGTCCTGAAAATAAATAAATGGAATAACAGCTTAGACCCCAATGGCAAATCATGCATTTTAACTGCATTATTTAAAAACTGTAAAAGTTTGTTGCAATTTTTACCCCTAACATTCCTAACTTGAAAACAAATATTACGAATACGAATGACAGGTGTTAATTTGAATGATAAAAATTACGCTTCGACAAGTGAATATTAATTTGAATGCTAGTTGAGCAGTTTCTAAATTGAATGACAGATCTATGAAACCCTTCGACCAAAATCCTAAATTAAATACAAAAACTGGAAAATTGAATGATAATTGGCAGGGCAAAGCCGATCTGCGCTAACTTAAATGCAAAGTAAATGAATTTGAATGACAAACACGCGAATTTGGCCGGGAAATCCTATACTTTTTCAGAGCAACCTCAAAATGGTTGAATTATTTATGGTCACGTGAAGAGCCCTCAACCAATCAAAAATCAATAACCTTTTGATGCAGGATATCAAATGCAGTCAAACCTGCTTTAGTGACAACCTGTCTACAAAGACCACCTGTCTACAAAGGCCACATGTCGTTTCCCTTGAAAATGGTTTCCCATTGAATCATGTACTAAAGGAACCTGTCTACAAAGACCACCTGTCTATAACTTTGTGTGTTTCCCTTGGGTGGTCGCTATAGACAGGTTAGACATGTAGTAGTTGAAGTAGGATAAGTAGTAGTAGTAGTAGTAGTAGTATTAGTATAGTAGTACCAGTGTGCAACTCCTGGGTGCAACTATATGCAATTTCGTGATTCTTTCTTCTTCTTTTTTCCACATCAGATACGCCAATGTAAAACCGAGACTGGAAGCAGCAAAAGGACCCTATGTGTTCGTCAAGGACATGTGTTTAGCCATGAGCGAAAACAAGCACCAGTACCTCCCCGAGGGTTTCCGACACACCTTCCTCATCCGAACACCTGAAAGAGCCCTCCAATCCTTCCGTAACTCCTACTTCCACCACTCCAAATCACAGGGGCTCCTTCACGGCGAAGCAGCCGACGAACAGACCTTCGATCTCCTGCGCGATTGTCCGCACATGGAAGCTAGCTATAATATAACCGACGTCTACGACTTCTGGAAGTACGTCCGCGACGAGATCGAGCCAAACCCCATCGTCATCGACGCCGATGATCTCCTGACGCATCCGAAGGAGATCATGACGAAATACTGCGAGCTGGTAGGTCTACCCTTTGATGAATCCTTCCTCCAGTGGGACCCGTCCTTGGACACCTTCAAGACTTGGAAGCAATGCGGAGACGACCAGCTGATGAACATGGTGGATTTCTATGGCAGGGCTATGCACAGCTCGTGCTTCATGCCACCAAGCACGCCAATGCCACGTGATAAAATGACCCCTGACGTCATAAAGGGAATAGAGAAGACGATGGATTCTTATCTTGAAATGTATGAACATCGTATTAAAATCTAACATCAGTACTTTCTCTCAACCAAAAAAATAATAACAAGTATCGTTTTTGGAAATCATTTTGAATTATGTATCCGACCAACTAGATTTTATGCCCAACTTTATTAATGAAATATATTGTATTGTTAAAGCATCACTAATATTTATATTGATTAATATAATTGGACAGTTATTATCCGAATCGGTCATAAGTTTTGTCCAAAGTTAGTCGGACACGCAATTACCCTCCTACTTAACAATATTTTGACTAGCATTTCTTTCTAAATCATCTCATATTAATGGATGAGGTAAATGAATGCACTTTGCTCAAAATCGTCAAGCTTTTCAGGGCGAATGCAACACACCTGTGACAAAAACCGAAGAAAAGAAATGTACAAATGTAAATATTTAATATAATTATAATCATACGAAATATACAGATGATTTACATTTTTTTTTAAACAACTCTCGACTTTTCCTTAGTATCAGTAATTGGAAATGTGTAAATTGGTTATTACCCTCATTTCCCTTCTTTCTTTTTTTACCGACAGCCATATTTACGATTTTTACAATTAATATATATCTTTAAATTTTCCATTTTATCTTATTTCTCCTAGACCTCTATTTTCATTACTTTTCATTGTTAATGTTCTCCAATAAACAATGGAATGTATTCTTATACTTTTAAATCTTGTTAGAATTTTGTATGTTTATCGAATGTCAAAATCAACAAGAAAACCTATTGGCCCGAATTCACAAAGGAGGTTTGTCGACAAACCTTGGTTTTCGTACGTCATATGACGCGATTTTACGCGTTTTTTACGAACCTGGTTTGTAAAGAACAAACGGAGGTTTGAGCTCAAACCTTGGTCTGAGCTCAAACCTTGCTTTGTGAATTCGGGCCAATAAGTTTAGTTGTGTGGAGGGTATAGGTACGTGGTTATGTGGGTGTGGGTTTGTGTATGTGCGGGGCTGCGTGTAGGCCTGTGGATATGTTTTCACGAGAAACGTTTAATTTTACCTAGATTTTCTTTTTAAATAATATCGTAATGGATGAAATAAACTTGATTAGCGACAAATGCACTTGGCTCATGTCTCAGTATATGACACTCACATCACACAGTAAACTTTTTTTTCGGTTGAGAAAAGCACTCCTAATTTAATCCATCATAAAGTGGCCGGCAAAATATCATTATGGCAATGTAAGATCAATATAAAATCAAAGTTATTCGATTTCATTTGATGTGATTATTTAATGCTCAAAATTTATCTGTTTATTATTATTTCATTATTTATTTAAAAAAGAGGTAAAATATAAGGAAAAGGCCTAAAGTGCTATATAAATGCAAATTATATAATCGTACATAATACATTCATATTTTGGCAAAAGAAACGCGAAGCTAACAGAGAAGCAAATTGCTAACCGAGGTTAGTTCCGATAACATTCTATATAATTTTGACAGACTCCGAGCATTCCTACAATTTAAAATGTTCAATTAACTTAATACAAACCTTACAATATTTACAATTTCTTTTTACATTCTTATCAACTGTGAAATTTCACTTCGTATTCAAATAAGTGTGAAACAAAAACATTCAACATGTTCAGGTAGGCTAATGACATGCGGCACATTAAATGTAGGCATATACTTAACAATAAGAAGAAAACAATTTCAATATTATACAAGTCCATGTATATATAAGAGGAGACGCGATAGCAGCTGGTAGAGCAGTGGTCTCGTAATCTGGCGACCCGGGTTCGAAACCAAGGCGATGCGCTAGTGCACTTTGGTAAGGCAATTAATCCTCACTACCAGGTCTCTCGGAGAGGACTAAAGCCGTCGGGCCTCTGGTTGCTTACTAACAAGTAGTCAGGTGAAATAACCACACTGCTGCTATTATTACTCCCGGACTGAATTACTGTGTTACATCCCTAGAAATCATCACAAATGCTTATTTTTCGCTTTACCTACGATATCCAAATGATAGAACAACGGAATGTATTAAAACAATCTGACGACCTATACTTTCTCAAGGCACAGAATTATTTTGACAGAAAATTGAAATTGCTTGATGTTGATTTCTTGAAAGTCTCTAAAATCGCATTCTTGTAACGTCAACATTGACAAAGGAAGCGAATACCTTCATGTCAATTATCATATTTTTGTAACATTTTTTTTCCAACTCATAGTTAGCAGACAGCATCTCCAGCACAATCAGCGTCCATGGCCCCCAGTGTCATGTATTGACCCGGTAGCATTTTTATATATGAGAAAATATTGGGAGCATGCAAGAAGGGAATTCTTATTTACTTTAACAAAGTCTCAACAAATGTACAATATACAGTGAATTACATGGAGCGGACCCCTCCTCATCAAGTTTTAAATGTATAATGATGGGTGGTGTTTATTAATATGGGTAGAACTATAATTATCCTCCGTTGACGCTTCGGTCGGTTTCACCAAGGGCTTCTTCAGACAAAGGACCTCCACAGACTTCTACTTTAAGACGGTGTAAACGTACTTCTGGCTATCAAAAAATGTATAATATACATTGAATGTCATGGAGCAGCCGCCTCATCAAGTTGTAACTGAATAATGATTGGTGTTGTTACTGTGAGTAGAGCTATTCTCCCTCGTTGACGCTGCGGCCGGTTTCACTCAACGCTTCTTCAGACAAAGGACCACCAGAGACTTCTACTTAAAGACGGTCTAAAAGTACTTCTGGCTCTCAACAAAATGTAGCGGCCGCCTCCTCATCAAGTTGTAACTGAATAATGATGGGTGGTGTTACTTTGGGTAGAGCTATTCTCCCTCGTTGACGCTTCGGTCGGTTTCACCCAACGCTTCTTCAGACCAAGGACCTCCAGAGACTTCTTCCTGAACGTCTTACTAGTGAAGAAATAAACCGGGCCATTCCACCAGCAGTTACAGAGCAAGAGAGCGAGTGAAACGAAGTAGAAATAGGACCAAAGAGTTGAAATGGACTGCTCACCCCTGTTCATCGTCAAGATGAGAGCGACAGCAAAGGGCAGACAGGAAACATAGAACAAGACAGAGATGATGATCACTGTCTTGAGTCCCTTCAAACCGCGTCCGGACAACGTGTGACGATGGACGACAGCCTGTTCGGCATCTGCTTCGGTGATCTTGAATACATGCTTGCAGCTCTTGCCATTGTTCTGTCGGTCACGGTTGCTCTTAGATTGGAAGGGCGGAAGTCGACGCGAAGCGCGGTACGCGATCATAAGGAGCCGGACGTTGATAACAGACAGTACAATCAGCGGGATAGCGATTGCCAGGACCATAAAGGCCAGCCCTATTTTGGTCTCGACGCTTGTTATGATGTCCGCTGTGCTATATCGGTCTTTGCAAATTGAAGCAAAAATCGTTGTAAACGGAAATCCCTCAATCGGCAGCACAATGATGGTCAAGCATGTAACGAACAAATTTGAAACACAGACAACAACCTTGAACCGTTTAACAGTCGCCAAACGCATGTACTTGAAAGGGCGCGTCACGGCAGCATAACGTTGAACGTTGATGAGACAGACGAGATATAATGAGTTAATGGAGCAATAAAAAATAGAAAATGGCACTAATCGACAAATATTGTCGGAAAACTGTTTCTTTAAGGTACCAATGTACAGAGCATGGATCAATGCCCCCACCGCACCTCCGGCAATGTCCGTATACGCCAGAGCTTGAAACAAGAAACTTGTGACTTCGTCGAAGCAGGATCTTCCCCTCCTCAGGACTTTGACGATGAAAGCGTTTGAAGCCACGATTAACAATGGCACGGTTATACAAAAGACAACATGAACGATGTCAAAGGTGGTGTACTCCCTGGTCTCCACCTCACCTGCACTAGATGATGT
Organism: Strongylocentrotus droebachiensis; assembly: GCA_035222895.1. Taxonomy (NCBI): domain Eukaryota; kingdom Metazoa; phylum Echinodermata; class Echinoidea; order Camarodonta; family Strongylocentrotidae; genus Strongylocentrotus; species Strongylocentrotus droebachiensis. The sequence continues at coordinate 78,839 of JAVYIG010006141.1, forward strand.
CTCGAGGTTAGCAAATGCAGTGCTTGTTTGTGACATGCTGGCAAATGTTTAAAGGCAGTTTAAAGAAGATGGCGAAAGTGATTGTACAGACTGATCGCCGTTGCGTCTTACTTCAATGCATGGTTTGTACAAAATTATGATGAATCCTTGCATCTCTTTGTATGTTGTAGGCCTAGCGTTCAATTTCAAACTTCGCCGCGGTAGATCAGCATGAGAATGTGCAATTTCTCACACAAGTCACGGATATTAATGTTGTCGTCAGATATCGTTTTCTGTTGTATTCTAGAGTCTGAAAAAGATTTATCGTAGAATAAATACTAGCTGACAATGTTCTAGATCGGAGATTAATCTTTTGTAAGTATGTTTTTATTCAGCAAAATCGATGCTGAGTAACTAAAGTTAAAATCCTTGTGACCACAAATTCATGAGCGACTCGAGAAGTAATGACAGGTGCAAACATCAGAATACTAGGATGGGAGCAAAATCCAGGGTGATGGTAGAAAGTGTTTGCATGGCACACTGTGATGACAGGTACTTCCCATTTTGGGTTACCAAGTAAAATAATCTCTCCTCTCTAGACAATGCACGTAATCAATGACGTCATGCCTCTGCGGCAGAGATTCAAGAGCCCATTAAGTTGTTTCATGATGAGTTAGTATCTAGTTCGTCCTTGGTTGGTTGTAAACGATCGAGGCTCGTGTTCGGTTTTTTTCCTCGGCGGAATGCATCTTAGGTCGTAATGGGTAGTGGTACGTGTATACCAACTCTACTTAGCCTGCTACGCCAGCTCGGGAGAAGGGGGGGGGGGGGGAGGTTGGGGGGGGGGGAGACACGGGGAGTGTTAACGATAATTCGATTTTTATGGGGTGTCTTTCACGGATTCCCCACTCCACGTTTTTCTTAAAAGGTGTAGCCTATTGACTCGACTCATTTGAATCAACAAGAAACAAAGTTATTGCAATGTGTATCGCCGACTTTCTTTAAAAGTGACGGGATAATGAGCTAAAGCTATAATAACGAGATAAGGACATTTCCGATCTGTTTACTGGCTATGCCACTAATTGGAAAAGATGGTGCAGCGAAAATGATGTCTTTTACGCCCTAGAAACCCGACATACCTGTTGACAGTGAAATATATTTTCTTAGAATTCAAGAATTTTAATTCTTTCACCCAATTAATGTCCTCGGGGTATCATCAATTTCAATTATCAACGCCAGGTTTAACAACGATCTGTACTGCACAAGTCAAAACAAAGACATAAAAGCGGGGTTAAACGAGTATCTGGATATCTGAAGTAACTACCAAGGTTGCAATAAAGATTGAATTAAGTTCATGCTTTCATCGTTAATGGTTTCATCGTTAGCGCCTCAACAGAAAGCCTTCCGTGGTTCAACGAATTGATACCTAAGTAGCACGCATTGCGTTCGTGGCTCGGCCCTCTTCAATTTTTTGGCTTATTACGCCACTGGGTTTCTATAACATGATCACGCTTCGATAAACTGCTGTGCAACGTGCTCGTTCTCATGTACTTGAATTAACTAAGTCCATTAAGAATTGCACTGTCATGCGATGTCCATGACACAACCGTTAAACTTTAGACGAAATGCCAGTTTATTTCCCGTGAATGATAACTTAATAAATCAAAGTACTCATTACCGGCTGACAGCGCCGGTAAATATATACACCTATATACCAGGCGAGATGAGCCAATTAAGCCATTAAACTTCATATTATCCTCGGTATTCTCCTCAGCTTTCCAATAAAGGGCTGTCATCGGTCATATCATGCTTCCCATCTATTATTTAACGACTACCCATCAATGTCGTTCACTAAAAGGAGAAAGTGGGGCGATGGTGTATTAAACAACATCAAAATTGCGCAACCGTGTAAAAAAAAAAAAAAATAGGTGGTGCATGGATTACGACAGTTCGTAAAAAATTACGACATCAAAATTGGACACATTAAAAGGGGTGCATAGAGTATGACTATGTACTGACAGACCATTTGATAAGTAGGCTATTAAGGCATGTGAAAATAATCGATATTTAAAAAAAAAAATCTATTTTAATATGAAGCAAAGGATCATTTGACGTTGACAGGATTTTGTACATCATTTTGTGAACGCCAAGCAGCGGCACAGGAGGGGTGGGGTTCAATTAAATTTACCCCCCCCCCCACCAAATGCTTTATCTTGTCCCCGCGCCCATCGACCCCAGACTTTTAAAAAGACTCTATTTTCACCCCAAAATGAAATAATTTATCATAGGCACTCCTCCCTTGACCTTTTTCATTATTAGATTAATTTTATTTTCCTTTTTCTATTTAAAGAATATTCAATTTATTTTCCCATTTTCTGTTTATATGGATATATTTCCACAAGTGAAGGCGAGAGATTCAATATGGAAGTGATATACATACATAATCAAATTCCACACGATATTAGTGTTTGTCAAGAAAGGTCGAGTCACAGTGTTAAATGTCGTTCAGATATGGAGAGAGAAACCGCAGTTGTACTTTTTAGTTATTATTATTTTACAACGTTTAAAAGGATAGTAACTGCTCGCAACAAAGGTATAATGGTTCTCAATGAGGTCTGTCTCATAAGATAAACAAATGTGAAGCGTTTTACACAAACGACTTTTCTTTTAAAAGTCTGAACGGGAATAAAGGACACGTTTAGGACGATAGTCATATACGATAATCTGAGATAACCTGAAGTAGGTGATCGCAGTCAGCATGCAATCCACGAACAAACATAAATAAAAACACTATTGCCCCGATTTCACACAGGAGGTTTGTCGACAAACCTAGGTCTATGTGCGTCATGACGCGTTGCGATGCGTTTCAGACCAAGGTTCAGATAAACCTTTGTCTGAAACGCGTCAAAACGCGTCATATGCCATGTAAACCTAGGTTTGTCTACAAACCACCTTTGTGAATTCGGGCCTATTACTTTGCACTTGAGTAGCATCAGTAGAAGTGTCGTAGTCCAGTGGTCTAAGCACTTGACTTGAGATTCAAAGGTCGTGGTTCGATCCCCGACACGGCACTAATGTCTTTTGGAAAGGCATTAATCTACATTTGCCATTCAATACCCAAGAGAGAATGGGCACCCGGTAGGATGACGAAAGCATTTGACACAATGTGTTAGTAATTGCTTATGTTTTTACAGTCACGTGACCATATGGTAGAAAATCTTCCCAGGGAGAAAAGATGATGCACATTATGCGTGATATCTGGTTATAAATCCAAATTATTATTAGGACACAACGAGTCAATTGAAGAGGCTTATGGCCGCCGATTAAATAAATAAGATACATGAATCTGCTCGTTTTCTTGACTTCTCCTTGAGTTCCTACAAGTCAGAATCTTCAACGCCTTCTTTCGGAAAGTCCTGCATGTTAGCAGGTAAATGGGTCCGTTCCACCAAGAATTGCTAATCATGAGCATAAGTGCCATCATCCATCCGTAACCATACACAAATTGTATATCCGGCTTCAAAAGAGGAAGTGTAGACAGGATGTAAAAAGGTATACAAGACACATAAAACGACCCTGTCAACAGAAACACCGTCAGAAATCCTTTCAAGCCCTTCCGGTGATGCCGTCTCCCAATCTGTCGGTGATCTTCTTCCTGTTGTCCACTTCCAGAATAACCATTGCTATTGGAGATATTGCTCGTGAGGTTACTCTGCACAGCATGATGTTGGTCTTTCTTGCAACGGCTGATACGACAGGCGATCCATAGCAGACGTGCATTTCCCAATGTCAACAGGCACAGAGGGAGTAGGAAGGAAACTCCTGTGAACGCAAGAACAGTCATTTTTCCATGTAAGATGTCTTCGGATGGCCTATGATGTAGGACATCTAACCGATCTGGACCACACATTTCATCGAATAAGTCCTTGAAAGGAAACCCCTGAACTGGCAGTAGGACACACGCGTTCAGCAAGACGTAAATCTTGAGGGTCACAGCCGATACGCGTACCCGAGAAACTGTCATGCTCCTTAGATAAAACAACGGACACGTGATCGACAGATAGCGAAATAAATTCACGAGACCAACGATGTAAAGCGACTGCAGAACCATGAAGTTTGTTACCATAGGAGTCATTCTGCAGATGGTACGAGAAGCAGGAGTTACCTCCAGGAGTTGGATAGAAGCCGTCAGAAGTGACGCACTCATGCCTCCTATGAGATCGGAGTAAGCGAGAATCTGAAGTAGAAGTACCATGACCTCATCAAATAAATAACGTCCTTTATGAAGGACAACTAGAACCAGAATGTTGCTCACGAAGATTAGAAAAGCGATGATGATGAAAATTGCGACGGCTGTAATATTGTCACCATTATTAGACACAAGGTCGCTTTCGAAATCTGTTCCCGTCATGTTTTCCATCTTTCCAGTTTTCGTACTGGCAAGAACCGCGATTTACTTACAATTACTGTGATAAAGCACTGGTCATATTTTGGGGGCTTTCAAAGTTAAAATGACAACTGGTTACACATCTATATGTCGTGTTTTTCAGTTGAGTCAGTGCTAAGCTGCTTTTATGATAGCCAAAGCCGTAGTCTCCCACTTTAAAGGGGCAGTCCACCTTGGTATTAATTTTGTTTAATAAAGGCAGCAAACTGAAAGAAACAAATTCGTGGAAGTTTGAGTAATATCCGATCAACAAAATGGAAAGTTATGAATTTTTGAAGTTGTCATCAATGATGAATGAAACACAAATTGGCAACACTGTGACGTATCTTGAACTTGCTCTGTACAGAAAATATCAGTAAATTTTCATTGTCGTAGCTATTGATGACGAAATAGATTTTTTGCATAAAGGGGTAGAACATGTTTCCAACAATTATATCATTTAGGGTGAATGTATGATTGCAAATTTTCTCAAACATAGTATACTATTTGGAAGTTTTTTTTCGAAAAGGGCAAATTGGAGGGTAGCTCGCAAGATACGTCACAAGATACCTTCACCGACCTGTTTCTCTCATTTTACCTGCTTCTATGTAAATCAACTTAATATCAGGGTGGACCTCCCCTTTAAGTACAAAATCTAAAGCTTTCAATTTGACCAATCATTGAAGTAGATCAAGTGCAATATATATCTTGTCCAAAAAACAACAAATAAAAAATGCACTTAGATGTAAATAATTGGAGGAAAACGGTAAACACTTAATATATTTCTGCATTAACAATTTATGTTGACGTAATAACAGAGCTCCCTTCGTCCCATTATATCACGCTCTCCACAAAGGTAGAGAATTAGAGGAAAAACAAGTTTGCGGAGTGCCAGACAGCCAATTAGCGAGGTGTACATCCTTGCCTGATGAAGATAAATTGGAAACTCGTTCACAATTTATTTTGCATTAGTCGTTTACCGTTTAGTTCTTTTCCTTTGGTATCCTTAATGTACAATACCAAATCAAATTGACTTTTGCAAGTCATCGTGGTCAAATTGACTTTTGCAAGTCATCGTGGTTTAGGCCTACATTTCTTTCATGCAAGCAACGAACTAGTTAATTTAAGTTTTTTTCTTCTTTTCTTCATTAATCCAACAAAAAGGCCTGATAATATAAAAGCATTTTACTGTGAACAAACTGTATACAAATAAATTTTTGTATAAAATACTTACTCGTGTTTGATAGAATTGTACATACTGTTGCAAAAAAAGAAAAGAAAATTATAAGAATAATACACATATCCGAGCGCAGATATGATAGAAATCATTGTAACAAATAAAAAACCAGGTCTTGCTCATTATTCCAATGTATACAAGATTAGTATCATGACTTTAATGTACAATTTACATATTTACATTTATTCTTCTTCATACATGTAAATATAATTACTTGTAGCTCAATGTTAATGTTAAGATATTTTTATACTGGATTATAATTTAATGGTTTCATGGTTAAGTTTTACCTGACTGCAAAAAAAACATGTGTTTGGCTTGTAAAATAATCAACCAAGGGATCGATGGTTTTAAGTCTTCTCCGGGGGATTGGGTAATGGCTAATAACGCCTTATCAAATGTCACAAGCGAATCGAGTTGGTTTCGAACCCAGAAGCTCATGGTTACGAGACCACTGTGCTTCGGCTATCGCGCCTCAACGATAATACTGAATCACTATATTATTGTATCGGATTTTGAACTTGAAGTTGACTAGGATTGGCTATTAGTTTGTTGGCCCCAATCCCCGAATGTATACTCAATTGTCAGGAAATATTTTGACCCATTATACTTTGAACATTTAGGTAATAATGAATTATGAATTCTTTTAAAAGTGTTGTTTTAAATCATTGCAGCACGAAAGCTAAATTACATAGTATATATAGCATCATGACAAATTTTCCGAGTAAATACACCTACAATTAAATGACTATAATGCCTTTACAATTAGAGAATGAATAGGAAGAACCCCAAAGTAAAAAGACAGCAAAATGAGTAATAAACTCCAAATTGTCATGAAATGTGATGTAGAGATTAAGACTTCACTAATATTTCCAGTAATAATTACAACATTCAAGTACATCAATAAATATCATACAGATGTATCGTTAACAATTTATTGGTTGTCCACTCTGAACTTAACGAGAGTTCTGACATCAACACGAGGCTTTCAATCACCTCTTCCCTTGTAGAAATTTGATCCGCAGCTTATGAAAATGGGTGACACGAACCCGAACCTCGATAATAGAGATGAATAATGATATGTGACGAGGGCTAATGATAACACTTAAAGGGGAAATCCACCCTAATATTAAGTTGGGTTAAGTACGAGCAGAAAATTGAGGGGAAAAACCTAGCGAAAGTTTGAGTAATTTCAGATCGAAAATAGGAAAGTTATGAATTATTGAAGTTGTCATTAGCTGATGACAAATTGGTACCACTACATGTGACGTAGCTTGCTAGCGCCTCTCCAATTTTCATTTTCTTACTTATAGATGATTGAATAGATTTGTTTTATACAGGAGATGTATAAAAGGATATTTGCTTTAATTATATTTAGGGTACATGAATGTTTGCAAATTTTCTGAAAGGAAAATATACATTTTGAAAGCTATCTAATACCGGGCAATTAGGAGAGGTCACAGAGTTGCCAATGTGTGTTTGATTGATCGCAACCTCAACAATTCTTAATTCTTTTTTAAATATTTGTTATCGGTTTTAGTTCAAACTTTCACTGACCTGTCGTTCTTATTTCTCTGCTTCTCTTAAAGCCAAAGTAATAATAGGTTGGACTTTAAATCTATATACAGAGTGAGTCAGAAAAAATGTCCCACTTTTTAAAAGTAGTATTGTGTTAAGTATGAAAATTTAATCATATACTCCCAGTACATTTAGGTAACATTTTCATTTGAATCTCTGCATGCATGAATGAACATCAGACAATCTTTACGAGACTGCCAGATCTCACTAGCGCCAAGTTACTGGGTGAGGAATAAAACAGTGTATTGAACAAAGGCAGTCAGACAGACACAGACACACGCACACACAAACACACACTAACAAACACACCCGAAGGCACGCGCACACATACACACACACATACACATACAAACTCACATACGGCACACACGGTAACAATTGTTTCATAATTTCCCATTTTCTGATTAAAGGGACTTGGTAACATTGTTCAGATGAGAGATAGATGTACAATTAAAGATAATCTGAAAATTTGAGTGAAAACAGACCATTATTCATGGTACAAATTGGGAAAAACTGATGTGATCGATTCCTTAATTCTCCCAACTATATTACTACAATTTAATTACATTTTAGGTGAATGGAAATCTCACTAAGCAATGGTTCTACATTCCATTCCAGACATTTAAGTGTTGACCGATTTTGTATAGCCTGTTTTATGTCTTTTTTTCATGGGAAAACGGTTGGGAAAATTCAAAAATGGTTGGGAGAATTTACTGTTAATTACTGTTGGAGGGTGTCGTACATCGACGCCTTCAAAGAAAAACATAGATATCTTCGTGGTTTGAGAATTTTTTTCAGGATTTTTTGCATGTCATAGGGTTAGTACAGTAGAAGGAATATAGTAAGTAACATTTTATACAAAAATTAAGCAATTTCTTTTCATCAACCTTCAACAATGTTACCAAGTCACTTTAAGCATTCATTTTTTATCAAGGTCGATGAATGTGTAAGTGGCATTTCCCTGACAATCTTTCCCACTACCACCATCAAATCATCAATGTCATCCTCTTAGTCTTCATCATTATCATCATCATCATCAACATGAAGTACACATGAATCCAATGGGCTATCTCAATACGTAGGTACACTATCAATCGTTGGCTATGTCTTTTGTTGGTGTGTGGATGTGCGTGTTTTGGGGTGCGTATGCGTGTGTGTGCGCGCGTGTTTGTGGGTGTGTGTTTTTCTTTTGTCTGTCTGGCTGTCTTTGTTCAAAACACTATTTTATTCCTCAACCAGCAACTTGACGCAAGTGAGATCTGGCAGTCCTGTAAAGATTGTCTGATGTTCAGTCATGTATGCAGAGATTTAAATGAAGATGGTACCTAAATGTACTGGGAGGATAACACTATCAAGTCATATTATGAAACCCATGATTAAATGTTCATACTTCAAACACGACAACTTTTAAAAAGTAGGACATTTTTTCTGACTCACTCTGTATATAGTGCCCATCCTTTGTAGTCATTTGCAACGCACACATTTGGTGATGAAATTAGGCCATCTGCCAGAACGTTTGGAGATGCAAGATTAGCCTGAAAGTTAGCAACCTGGCAAGCTCTTTGATGGCTAAATAAAGTCCACTCTACATTTTTGGTTTACGTTTCCCAAAAGACACTTAACAGGCGAGTATCACATTTTGTATATATTGTTTACGACAACATATATGAATGTACATTGATTTGAAGGTATCTTATTACATAAAAGTGATGACGGACATCTGGTCATCCTGCTTCTAAACTTCTTTCAAATATATGTGATGGCACATGAACACACTATTACTTTGCACTTGAATATCATTAGGAAACAGCATGGTCACTCTTGTTAGATGCTTGAGGCCGCTGCTTAAATAAATAAGATAGATGAGTCTGCTCGTTTTCCTGGAACGATGACGTTCTTCTTGAATTCCCACAAGTCAGTATCTCCAAGGCCTTATTTCGGAAAGTCCTGCATGTTAAGAGGTAAATGGGTGCGTTCCACCAAGAATTGCTCATCATAAGCATAAGTGCCACCAGCCATCCGTATCCGTACACAAATTTTATATCCGGCTTCACAGCAGAAAGTACGGTCAGGATGGCAAAAGGTATACAAGACACATAAAACGACCCTGTCAACAGAAACACCGTCAGAAATCCTTTCAAGCCCTTCCGGTGATGCCGTCTCCCAATCTGTCGGTGATCTTCTTCTTGGTGTCCACTTCCAGTTCCAGAATAACAATTGCTATTAGAGATATTGCTCTTATGGTTACTTTGCACAGCTTGATGTTGGTCTTTTTTGCGACGGCTGATACGACAGGCGATCCATAGCAGACGTGCATTTACAAATGTCAGCAGGTACAGAGGGAGTAGGAAGGAAACTCCTATGAAGACAAGCGCAGGCATGTTCCCAAGGGAGATGTCTCTGGATGGCCCATTATGGCGCAAGACATCTAACCGATCTGGACCACACATGTCATCGAATAATTCCTTAAAAGGAAACCCCTGAACTGGCAGTAGGACACACGTATTCAGCAAGACATAAATCTGGAGGGTCACAGCCGATACGCGTACACGAGAAACTGTCATGCTCCTCAGATAAAACATCGGACGCGTGACCGACATATAGCGAAAGAAATTCACGAGACCAACGATGTAAAGCGACTGCATAACCATGAAGGTTGTTACCATAGGGGTCACCCTGCAGATGGTACGAGAAGCAGGAGTTACCTCCAAGAGTTGGATAGAAGCCGTCAGAAGTGATGCAACCATGCCTCCTATGAGATCGGAGTAAGCGAGAATCTGAAGTAAAAGTACCATAACTTCATCAAATAGATAACGTCCTCTATGAAGGACAACTAGAACCAGAATGTTGCTCACGAATATAAGAATAGCGATGGTGATAAAAATTGCGACGGCTGTAATATTTGTACCATTATCAAACCCAAGGCCGCTTTCGAAATCTATTTCCGTAGTGTTTTCCATCTTTTAGATTTTGTACTGACAAGCACCGCGACCTTTTTCCAATTGCTGCGATACAGCACAGGTTATATTTTAGGGGGCTTCGACTTGTGAAAACTAATTATGTCGTGTACTTCAGTTGAGTGCACAGCCACATTCGCCTACCTTAAAGGGGCAGTCCACCTTAGTATTCATTTTGTTTTAATAAGAGCACGAAACTTAAATGAACAATTAATAATGATAATAATAATAATAATTAAGAATATGAATATTTATATAGCGCCGGTATCCACCAGGCACTGACTCTCATTGCGCTTTACACATAATCTTGGTTGTAGCCGAGCTGCCAGAGTAACTAGCGCTCAAGCGTATTATTAGTGAAAGTTTTAGTAATATCCGATTAAAAATAGGAAAGTATTTGTAAAGTATTCATCAATGAAACACCAATTGGCAACACTGTGACGTATCATGAATTTGCTCGATACATTTACTGATGACGGAATAGATTTGTTTCATACAGGGGTCGTATAAAAACATGTTTCCAATAATTATATTATTTGGGGTGAATGACTGATTGCAAATTTTCTTACGGGGAAGTATAGATTTTGGAAATTGTATTCGTACAGGATAAATTGGAGGGTAGCTCGCAAGAAACTTTACAGAGTTGCCAATTTGTGTTTGATTGATCGCACCTTCAAAAAGTCATAAGTTTCTTATTTTCAATCCGATTTTGCTCAAACGGTTACTGACCCATTTTTTTTCTTTTTTCTGCTCCTATTAAAACCAACTTAAAGGTAATACAAAGTTTTGGTATAGGGTCGTGAATTTGGTTCAAATGAACATATTGGAAGCATTTGCGATCCTACTATATTCACTGATCGTTGTCGCGGTCGAAATCGACTTTAAAGTTATGAAATTGTAAATAATAAACATTGTATGTTGTATAGCTCCCTCTCAAGGGCAAGATATTAATAAAGCTATAAAACAATGTTTCTTGACTAAAATCGACCGATTAGCTATTCCCGTTCGGAAATTATATACCACAACTACATAATCTGAGATTTTCATGGTCGCAGCTACCATTGTTCCGGGAGCACCGGTAAATCTTTATATTCAAATTTTCTCGAAAGCAGAAGTGTTTTAGGGGCTAAAATTTCTAGTGCGTTTAATACATCCACAGGGGCATCCAAATATATCAAAATTGTAAAGAATCATTATCCACCCATTTTTCAAAATTTCCCAAAACTTTGTAATACCTTTAATATCAGGTTGGACTTCCCCTTTAAGTACAACATCTACAGAACCTGTAAATTATAAACTAATTAATCTACTTCAAAGATGTATCAAATTGAAAGCAGATTAAGTGCAATTAAAATATTAATAAGCACCCCCCTCCCAAGAAAATACACTTAGATGTGAATAAATGGGGAGGGGCAAATGAAGGGTGGCAAATAAATTTAAATTACTATAATGCCTTTAAAATGGGGAGGGGGGTAGGGAAGACGCCCAAAGTAAAAAGACTTCGCTTATATTGCCATTTATAATTACAGAATTCAAGTACATCGATTAAAATTATATAAATTTATCGTTGACACTGTCTTGTTTGTCATCTCTTCACTTAAAGGTATAGACCAGTTTTGGAAACGCCCCCCTCTCAAAAAATGAAATGGAAGCTCTTATTACCAATCATGTGAAAGAATATTATTTGACTAATGCGTGATGATACAAATTTTGCCGGAAAACCGCCTACTAATTGATATATATTGTAAATTATCATTATCGATCCGGCCTGGATAGATATCGCGTAATATACAGTGCTTGTAACTTTATCAAGACTGGGCCGAATTTCTGATCATTTTGACGATTTCAGAACCCTGCAGTACACACCAATACTTATATGCTAGATGATCAAACTTTTCTGATCGTTTCCACACCTTTTCTTTCACAATGCTATCGCATGACCAGAACTGGTCTATACCTTTAATTAGAGCTTCAACACGACACGAGGCTTTTAATCATCTCTTCACTTGTCGAATTTTTCCGCAGCTTAATTAGGAAATGGGTGACACGAACCCGAACCTCGATAATAGAGATGAATAATGATCTGTGATATGGGCGAATGATACACTAAAGGGAGGTCCAAACTAATATTAATTTTTGTATGATAAGAGCGGAAAATTGAGAGAGCCAAATTAGTGAACGTTTGAGCAATTCCCGATCGAAAATAGGAAGGTTATCAATTATTAAAACTTCTCATTAGCGGATCATCAATCTTGCGAGCTCTTCTCCAATTCGCTATGTACAGAAAATGTCATCAATTTTCATTTTCTAACTTATTGATGATGGAATAGATAAGTTTTATACAGGGGTGGTGTAAAAACATATCTGCTATACTTTTATTTAGGGTGCATGAATGATTAAACAATTTCTTAAAGGAAAATACATATTTTTTTTAAAGTTCTTTAATACAGGGCAATTGGGAGTGGAGCTCGGAAGATACGTCACAGAGTTGCCAATTTGTGTTTGATTGATCGCAATATCAAAAATTTACAACTTTGTTTTATACTTGTTATCGGGTTTGGTTCAAACTTTCACTGACCTGTTCCTCTCATTTCTCTGCTTCTTTTAAAACCAAATTAATATTAGGGTGGACTTCCCCTTTAAATCTATATTAAGTGTCCAACCTTTCTAGTCATTTGCGACGCACAAATTTGGTGATGAAATTGGGCCAACTGCCAGACCGTTAGAAGATGCAAGATTAGCCTGAAAGTTAACCACCTGGCAAGCTGTTTAATGACTAAAAAAAGTCCACTCTACATTTTTGGGACACGTTTCTCAGAAGACACCTAACAGCCTTACGTATTCTAGTTTATTGTTTCATATATCACATTTTATAGATTGTTTATAAAAAAAGATACAGGTATATGTACATTGATTTGAAGGTATCTTATTTCCACCGAAATTAAGAGAAGAAAGAAGAATTTCAAATCAATCTATTCTTATGCCAAACGAGGACCCCAAATTAAAAAAAATAATAATAATTTGTAAGCCAAATTGTCCTGAAATGTTGTGTAAGGATTACGATCTTGTTAATATTTTCCATCATAATTACAAATTCAAGCCATTGCTAGTGTTCAAACGAAAGAAGGATACGTTCTTTCGGCCCCATCCTTTGTTTGATAGCCTCTGATATAAAAGGGTCACGGATATCTGGTCATCCTGCTTCTAAACTACTTTCAAGTCTATGAGATGGCAGTCAGTGTTCAACCCACGAACAAACACAAATGAACACACTATTACTCTGCACTTGAATATCATTATGAAACAACATGGTCACTCTTGTTACTTGCTTTCAATTGAAGAGGGTTGAGGCCGCTGCTTAAATACATAAGATACATGAGTCTGCTCGTTTTCCTGGAACGATGACATTCTCCTTGAATTTCTACAAGTCAAGATCTCCAAGGCCTTTTTTCGGAAAGTCCTGCATGTTAACAGGTAAATGGGTGCGTTCCACCAAGAATTGCTCATCATGAGCATAAGTGTCACCATCCATCCGTAGCCGTACACGAATTGTAAATCCGGTTTTACAACAGAAAGCGCAGTCAGAATGGCAAAAGGTATGCAAGACACATAAAACGACCCTGTCAACAGAAATACCGTCAGAAATCCTTTCAAGCCCTTCCGGTGATGCCGTCTTCCAATCGGTCGGTGATCTTCTTCCCGCTGTCCACTTCCAGAACAACCATTGCTATTGGAGGAACTGCTCTTATGGTTACTTTGCACAGCTTGATGTTGGTCTTTCTTGCGACGGCTGATACGACATGCGATCCATAGCAGACGTGCATTTACAAATGTCAGCAGGCACAGAGGGAGCAGGAAAGAACTTCCTACGAAGACCAGAGCAGTTATGTTCCCATGTGTGACGTCTTTGGATGGCCTAATATGATGCAGGACATCTAACCGATCTGGACCACACATGTCATCGAAGGACTCCTTGAAAGGAAACCCCTGAACTGGCAGTAGGACACACGCGTTCAGCAAGACGTAAATCTTGAGGGTCACAGCCGATACGCGAACACGAGAAACTGTCATGCTCCTCAGATAAAACATCGGACGCGTGACCGACATATAGCGAAAGAAATTCACGAGACCAACGATGTAAAGCGACTGTAGAACCATGAAGTTTGTTACCATAGGGGTCATTCTGCAGATGTTACGAGAAGCCGGAGTTACATCCAGGAGTTGGATAGAAGCCGTCAGAAGTGATGCAACCGTGCCTCCCATGAGATCGGAGAAGGCGAGAATCTTAAGTAGAAGTACCATGACTTCATCAAATAGATAACATCCTTTATGAAGGACAACTAGAACCAGAATGTTGCTCACGAAGATAAGAATAGCGATGATGATAAAAATTGCGACGGCTGTAATATTTGTACCATTATCAGACCCGAGGCCGCTTTCGAAATCTATTCCCGTAGTGTTTTCCATCTTTCCAGATTTCGTACTGACAAGCAGCTCGATATACTTCCAATTACTGCGAGAAAAGCACAGGTTATATTTTGGGGTGCTTTCGAAGTTGAAATGACAACTAATTATGTCGTATATTTCAGTTGAGTGCTAAGCTGCTTTTTATGAAAGCCAAAGCCGTACTCTCCTACCTTAAAGGGGCAGTCCACCTTGGTATTGATTTTGTTTTAATAACAGCAGAAAACTGAAATAAACAAAGAATAATATAAAAATTATAATAATAATAAATAAGAATAATATAGATATTATCTTGAATTTGCTCAATAACTTGTATTTCTTGTAGTTTCATACAGTGGTCGTATGAAAACATGTTTCCAACAATTATATTATTTAGGGTGCATGTATGATTGCAAATTTTCTTACGGGGAAGTATACATTTAATAATAATAATAATAATAACATTTATAGGGCGCTTTATACAGATGTTTCTAAGCGCACAGGTGGTACTGTCTAACTTTTAATTATTCAACATGTTTAATACCTTAAAAGCAACAAAGTAAAATTAAATATTACTAATACAATGCAATACAATACAATTAAGTTGAATGGAATTAACTACTTGTGTGCGCCTCCAGTAAACTATAACTGATTAAAAAGGTGGGTTTTGAGAAGGGTTTTGAATGATTCGATGGATGGGGCATTTTGAATATGGGGTGGGAGTTTGTTCCAGAGGGCGGGGGCAATCGATGAAAAGGCACGGTCACCATAACGGGTTTTTGTTCGTGGGCCGTGAATTAATTGCATGGAGGAAGATGAACGGAGGGATCTGGCAGAAGAGGAGGATCGAAGGGAGACTAGGTCAAGAAGATATTTAGGGGCAAGGTTATGTGTTATTTTGTACGAAAGAAGTAGGATTTTGAAAGTAATGCGAGAATGGACCGGTAGCCAATGAAGTGAGCGAAGAACGGGTGATATATGGTCAGATTTCCTACTTAATGTGATCAATCTAGCTGCTGAATTTTGGATGCGCTGGAGAGGAGATATATGAGAAATTGGGAGGCCGGCAAGGAGGGAGTTGCAATAGTCCAGATGGGAGGAGACGAAGGCGTGGACAAGTCTTTCAGTGGAGGCTTTGTCAAGCAGTCGCCTGATCTTTCCAATTTTGTAGATGCCCCAAGATGCAGATTTGCAGACGTTTTTTATGTGCTTTTGTAGAGTAAGGTGTTTGTCCAATGTGATGCCCAGGTCTCTAACATATTCAGAGGTCTTTAGTACACCCTCGTCGGTTGTCAGAACTGGTAGAGGCACTGTGCTCCTGAACTGTGAGGAAAAATGGATCAGTTCTGACTTGTTTTCATTAAGACGGAGTTTGTTATTGGCTGACCAGACCTTGATGTCTAAAAGACAATCTTTTAGGGAATTAACAGCATCGACTTTACCACGAGGTGACATAGTTAAATAAATTTGAGTGTCATCTGCATACATAGCGTAGTTCACACCCTGATGATGAGTGATGGTTCTTGCGAGAGGACCAGTGTAAAGAAGAAACAGCAGAGGGCCGACGACGGAGCCTTGAGGAACTCCGCAGCTGAAAGCAAGTGGAGCTGAGCAGGTCCCGTTGATTATTACCCTCTGTGTACGGTCTTGTAGATATGACTTTGGGAAATGTTATTCGTACAGGACGAATTTGAGGGTAGCTCGCAAGAAACGTCAAAGAGTTGCCAATTTGTGTTTGATTGACCGCACCTTTAAAAAGTCATAAGTTTCATATTTTCAATTCGATTTTGCTCAAACTGTCACTGACCCATTTTCCTCATTTTTCTGCTCCTATTAAGACCCACTTAACACCAGGGCGGACTTCCCCTTTAAGTACAAAATCTACAGAACCTGTAAACTATAATCTAATTAATCTACTTCAATGATTGATCACATTGAAAACTGCTTTCAATTTTATCAGATCGAATCCAACAATCACTTTGTTTAAGTCCCACAAACCCTAATGAAATTATTACCGTTACTAAAGCATTAAGCATGTCCAAAGCTCAAGGTTGTGATAGAATTAGTACATCACTTTTAAAACAAATAATAAGTTATTGCTAATCCACTAACCCATATTATTTATCAATCTTTATTGCAAGGTGTTTTTCCAGATTTATTTAAGATAGCGAAGGTAATTCCGATCTTTAAAAATGACTCCACTGACTTGGCCTTAGTACAAATTCATGATAAGATTAGTAATGCCATAGCAACTTAAAGAACACGTGATTGGTATTTTTTTAGATCTTAGTAAAGCGTTTGATACGCTCGATCATAATATTTTACTCCAAAATTTCTTTTTATGGTATTCGGGGCCAAGTCCTCTCACATCTTAAGGATTGTTTAACAAATAGAAAACAATATTTTAATTTTAACTGTCGGCCCACTTTTATTTCTTTTATACATAAATGATATATCCAACACATCTTCTTTATTGTCATTTATTATTTTTGCAGATGACACAAATATTTTTTGCTCTCATAAGAAATTAGAATCATTAGTAAATGTTTTAAATTGTAAATTACGCAAAGTTTCGAACTGGTTTAAGTGTAATAAGCTCTCATTAAACTTAAGAAAACACATTTTATTCACTTTAAACACTATAATTCTCATTTAACTAATTTCCGTATTAATATTAAAATTTAAAATATGCCAATCGAACAAAAACAGACATCACAGTTTTGTGGAGTATTTATTGATGAAAATTTAACATGGAATGATCACTTACATCATGTATCTGTATGTATATCCATACTTGTTGGAATCATAAATAAGTTAAAATGTCTTTTGCCCCATACTACGCTATTTTTATTGTATAACACACTCGTAATTCCATATTTAACACACTGTAATATTGTTTGGGCAAATTGTGATGTAGCCAAACTTAATTCGATTCTTTTATTACAAAAAAGGGCTCTGCGTATTTGTACTGGTTCTCTTTTTTTTTTTTTTAGCCCTTACAGACCCATTATTTCTAAAGTTAAAAACCTTAAAAGTCATTGACTTCCATACTCTCCAAGTTGCAATTTTTATGTTCAAATACATGAATAAGCAACTGCCACCTTCATTCGATAATTTTTTTTGTTTATAATAATACAAATCATTCTTATCCAACTCGTATTTCTGAGAATTTTCATTTAACTAACCCCAGATTGTTGATTATACATAAATCAATCAGACATCATGGCCCTGATTTATGGAACAATTTATCTGAAATAAGTAAATCATGCTCACCCTTTATTCTTTCAAAGCGACACTAAAAACGTCACATTATATTATCATACAGAATCGTTTCTCATTCAACTTCGTCTCTGAATTCGAATATATTTTCAATTCATTATTCTTAAAATACAATAGTATTCGATCATAAAAATTACTAACCAGAACCCCATTCGCGCTTGCAGTCTTGCACATGCACTTCCACTGCACCAATGCACCCACTTAATCAATTTCACGTGTACAGTTATATTATTTATGAGTTTATATGCCGCTAATTCTCTCGAGGCCGCCATCGATTTCAAGCTTACCGCTCATGATAGCGGTCTCCTGCGTTTTTTGTAATTTATCTTATTTCATTGAAAAATGTTTGTTTTTGTATGCATTTTATTTAATGTACTTAAAAATCTATAATTATGAATAATGAAGAAATAATTGTTACTTTAGGTATATGATTATGTTTTATTTTGAAAACGCCGAAATAAAAACAAAACAAACAAAAAGTAGATAAAGTTCAATGAATATGTTAATAAGCTACCCCCCCCCCCCCCAAGAAAATACACTGAGATGTAAAGAAATGGGGAGGGACAAATGAAGGGCGGCAAATGAATTTAAATTACTATTATGCCTTTAAAATTGGGGGCGGATAGGAAGGACGCCAAAATTATAAGAAAATAAAATATTTAAAAAAGAGCAACATTAAGCTCCCAATTGTAATGAAATGTTATGTAAAGATAAAGACTTCGCTAATATTTCCAGTTATAATTACAGAATTCAAGTAGGCCTACATCGATTAAAATTATACAAATGTATCTTTGACACTGTCTTGTTTGTCACCTCTTCACTTAATGAGAGCTTTAACTTCACGACACGAGGCTTTTAATCATCTCTTCCCTTGTCAAAATTTTGTCCGCAGCTTAGGGAAATGGGTGACACGAACCCGAACCTCGATAATAGAGATCAATAATGATCAACAATAGGCGAATGATACACTTAAAGGGAAAGTCCAACCTAATATTAAGTTGGGTATGATAAGAGCGGAAAATTGAGAGAAACAAATTAGTAAACGTTTGAGCACTATCCGATTACATATAGAAAAGTAAAGAATTTCTGAAATTGTCATTTACTGAAACACAAAGTGGTAACACTGTGACGAATCTTGCGAGGTCCTCTCCCATTCGCTCTTTACAGAAACTTTCATGAAATTTAATTTGTCTTAGTTTTCGATGATGGAATAGATATGCTTCATACAGGGGTTGTATAAAATCATATTTTCAATCATTACATTTAGAGTGAGTGTATGATTGAAAAATTTCTTGAGAGAAAAATTAATTTTTTGTTTAAGTTACGAGTTTTTTTTAAGTAAAGGGCGATTGGGAGGGAGCTTGCAAGAAAAGTCACAGTGTTGCCATTTTGTTTTTGCTTCATTGCACCTTCGAGAAATTTTTAAAAAAAAAAATAAAAAAAGCAAACTAAGTTATGACCTCCAAATTGTTATGAAATATTATTTAAATATTACAATTTTGCTAACATTCGAACCACATCACGTAGGTTTGCGAAAAGTTCACACATTCTATATAGGCCTATAACCAGGCGCGTACACAGGGGGGGGGGTTGGGGGGTTAACCCCCCCCCCCCCTTTGGTATTTTTATGTGTGTAACCCCCCCCCCCTTTTTTTCTTTTTTTTTTATCATTTAAACAAAAAAACAAAAAAAATTATCCCCATGGCTGACCTAAAAAAGGTGACCTTACCCCCCCCCTCAACGGAGCAAAATGTCAAATTTTCAAATTTCGAGACCAAAAAAAAAAAAAAAAAAAGTGTCCTCTTACCCCCCCCCCCCCCCCCCCCCCCCCCCCCCCCCGCTTATTCAGCGGCTGGCTGAGTCGTTGCGAAATTTTCGGCCCGATTTATAAATGTTAAACCCCCCCCCCCTTGAAAAAATCCTGCTTATAACTATAATGAAAAGTACAATTTATCGAAACCGAGGCAAATCACTCCACATCCACTCCACTTTGCCAAATTAATACATGTTTCAGTAAGCCGACTTCCAACGAACGAGCACTTAAACGAGCAAACATTTCATTTCATCCTGCTAATTGAGATTTTAATAACGACACACCATTATAACATTGACACTGCGCTTCAGATAACAGCTTCAATCTCGCTTCTTCTCTCTTATTACTTAACCGCCTTATAAAGCATCGTTTACACAGTGCGGTAATCCGCCTAAAATGAAATAATGCTCTCTCCTTTTATAAAGCAGCAACAAATTTAATGACAAATGCATCAAGTTGATAAACACATAAAGGTCTCAACATCTCAAAATATGCAAAAACATTGATGCGGATCATTTGCATAACGTATCCAGAGGTGACGCAACCTAACCTGTCCTGTTGCATACAAGCATCATTTCGATCACGTCGTTGCGTGCGCCAATCAAACTTATGAGGGTAATTAATACATACACCAGTAATTGCGCTAATGGCCCTGACGCAGTCAACCACTGACGTAGTCCTACGACAGGGAAATGACGTTTCATGTGAAACAGAAATAGAGATTGATATTAATGGTGGCTTCTAAAATAGCGCACATGTCTGTCACGTCGTGACGCCCCTTGCCCTCAAACATAATACCATTGTCATGACTGGCAGTCTAATTCGAGGATGGCAAAAGTGGATTAAAGGTAACCTCACCCCAAAGAATACGTATAGGTATTCTGAAAAGAGGTACATTCCTGCCCTTACATGTACAATATTCCTCATGAAAATGGACAAGATGGCATGATGGATCCTTTTTAGCATGACATGGGCGCTGCAATTTTCTTTAAAACATTTGACGTACAAGGTGAAGTTGCACACGTATCATGCACCAAGCTTTAGTTGGAAAAACTTTTAAAATCAATAACAAAAAACGTTACTTTTCAAACAGGAAAAATCAAAGCTAAGTAGATAGAAATTATATTATGAGAAAAATATATAACAGAGGAACGATTGTAACTAATTTATAAACATTATTGTTGTCATTATTACTATTGCTGTTAATACAAGAAAACAGAGTAGCAATTGCAGTAAATTTCTTTTAATCAAAACACATATTTGTGTACGGGCTTGGAAAATCTTTTTTTAACTCAAAGGCAAATATTTAAAACTGCCAGAACCTGGTCTTGATGAATATAAGCAAGATCGGCGTTAATTCAAAGAAGGGAACGGTAGTGATGAGCACAAGATGAGAAAGAATCTGATACATTGGGACAGCATATGTCAACCTTTTTTTCAGTACCCTTTTTAGAATTAAAAGGTTTTGCTTCACCCTAATCACACTTTCATCACAATATATTAATTTTGCATCAATCTGAAACTCGTCACGTGCTATGTGCACACCTACAGGCATACTTGTTTCTAATTTTTGCGAGCGAGCGAAGCGAGTGAGCCCAGAAATAACTTCTTTAATAAGTAATTTGATAATTAATTTGGAATCAAGACACTAAACAAGATATGAAATAATGTATGAGCACACACCACCGCCATTTATTCATGAATGTGGGAATATACGGGGTTTCGCGTTGCCCGTAACTATATGGTTTTTAAATGATGCGAGGGAGTGAAGCGAACGAGCGATAAAAATGTGATTTTGATATGATAATAGATATAAAGTCCGGTACCTCACTATCAAATAGAGTTATTTTCGGGCACCTCATCTCCAAAAGATAGAGGTATTCAGTGCCTGAATTCACTGTGTTTATAAATAATGCGAGCGAACGAAGCGATCGAGAAAGAAATATACTTTTCATCTTTAGAAAGATATATCCTCATGAAATAATATACCCTAGCGGTATCTGAAATTTGGTGTTTCACTCAATCGACATTATTCCAAAATGATGTTTATATATTCCTAAATATATCTCGTGATACCACTAGCGATATCTCGCGGCACCCCAGTTGAAAAACGCTGCATTGGAAACCACATGTACATGATTTTCTTTGTAATATATTGCATAACAACGAGTATTTTAATGATTAATGTTAGAAGAAACTTAAAGGGACTTGGTAACATTGTTCAAATGAGAAATCTGAAAATTTGAGTGAAAATGGACCATTATTCATGGAACAAATTGGGAAAACTGATCTGATCGATTCCTTAATTCTCCCAACTATATTATTAAAATTTAATTACATTTTAGGTGAATGGAAATCTCACAAAGCAATAAAATGGCTCTACATTCCATTCCAGACATTTAAGTGTTGACAGATTTTGTATAGCCTGTTTTATGTCTTTTGTTCATGGAAAAACGGTTGGGAAAATTCAAAAATGGTTGGGAGAATTTACAGTTAATCACTGTTGAGAGGGTGTCGTACATCGACGCCTTCAAAGAAAACCATATATATCTGCGTGGTTTGAGAATTTTTTTCAGGATTTTTTTTCATATCAGATGGTTAGTACAGTAAAAGGAATATAGTAAGTAACATTTTATACAAAAATTAAGCAATTTTTTCATCAACTTTCAACAATGTTACCAAGTCACTTTAACAAGTGTTGTTTTTATTGCTCAAAATCATCTCTAAAATTAGAAACAAAAAATCTTATTTTCATCACAATTCAAGCGATGCAAGTTTATTTTGATCCAATGTACAATAACAAGACGTAGTAAAACTACAAACTGGAATTGTAAACATCGGTAATGCACTTGAAATTTAATTCCTCAATGTGGAGACAATGAACGAGGATGAGATATAAATAACAATATACGACCGCCTATCAACTCATATATAATGATCCTTGATGATTAAGCTTGTCATTGCGGTGCATACTGCAAGTTAGCAAATATTAACTCATAAATCTTTCAAAGTATCACACCAAGAGCTTGTATACACAGTGTGGCAATACCACTTGGCATTCAACTATATAATATTTCCCAAGGTTACATATCAATATGGAGACACTGAATTAGGATGAAATATTACTCTGAAAATACGATCGTCCATCAACTCATGAATGATGTTTTTCTCCTTTCGTTATAATTTGATGGCAATTAGTCATACTTAACTATTGTTGCCAATTACTATACTATAATCATTGTTCTCCCCTCTCTCTCTCTTAATTAATGTTTTATATAGGCCTACTTTCTAAAAAAAATCTTCCTTTTTCATTCCTAACAAAATGATATAATTATACATCTCTCATTATCTAAATTTACCCCAACAATCCGCAAAACAACCTTTAAGTTTTTTGTATGGTGGTGTGTATACCACAATCCTTTTTTTTTTGTAATGCCCTTACGGGGAATTATTGCTATAAATTGATACAATATACATAATACACAGATTACACGATTGAACAAATGAACGAGATAACATTATAAGTACCATGATACATATTTTCAAATCGTTTCGTACTCTGTTTACATAATTTTATACTTTCAATTGGACCTCATTACTAAAAATGTAAGTTTGGAAAGTTGGTAGAAAACAGAATACAACTATATAATTTAAGTTATTTAACAAGATTCTACATTCTAAGCTCAATCTTTACATTTGGAATTACTTTCACTGTTCATTTATATTGTCCTGAAGTAGTTATTTTATGGCGTAAAGTAAAACATTTAATCTATAATGTTTATGATTTGTATATCCATATTAGTTAAAAAGTATTAGTTACTAAATATGACAATGAAATCCCCCAAACAGTTTTTTTTGTATGGATGGTAACGTTAATTTTACCTTCTTTTAAAACAAAACATGAAAATGCCCCCTGACAAAAAAAACAAAAATGTAGTGCTCACTCCCCCCCCCCCCCGACTGAGCGAAATATTCGTCGGCGCGATTTTCAAATAAAGTTCACGCCCCCCCCCCCCCCATATTAGAAAATCCTGGACCTGCTCCTGAAAAAAAGAACTTAAGCAATTTAAAACCTTGCCAATCACCTTTTGAAATGTGCGAATATTGCAATATATTACTGAATAGGACCATGATTTCTATGGAATAATTAGGGTAGTAAAAATGACCTTCAGATGATTGTCGAATACCTTCGCAACTGTGTATTCGGGGGGGGGGGGGTTCGATTTAAATATACATCAATTTTGCCCGATAGGATTGTATCAAACCTAAGTTTGGTGCGTTTGCACGTTACTTGCATTATTCGTTGCCTACCCCAATACACTTCTCTTTCAACCAGCGTTTCATGTCATTCTTGAGTTTGATTGTCTCTTTTCTAAATGTTCTCGATGTATACATAAAGATAGGCCCATTCCACCAAGCGTTAGACATGAGGAAAAAGATACAGACAATACCATTTTCGAACGCATTACGGTTATTCAAAGCAATTGCGAACAAGATACAAAAAGGGATGCACGAAATATAGAATAAACCAGTGACAACGATAACTGTCTTGAGTCCTTTAAACCCAGACGCAGGATGAGAGTTATGCTGGCCAGTGTCCGGACGATTATTCTGTTGGTTCCGCTCACTGTTAACCGATTCCAGGTTTGTGGTTTTCTTTTGACCAGTGCATTGCGTTTGGGATCTTTTAACGTTTGCGTTCCTGCGCACAACTTGACAGGCTATCATTAGCAATCTGGCGTTTGTGACAGTGAGTGTCAGGAGTGGTATTGCAAATGCGATGATAGTCGCGGCGGCTGCTCCGGCCATTCCCGGGATCATGTCCGACGAAAGGAGCCACACCGCCCGCTGGTCATTCCGCATAACATCACAATAGGAGTCTAATGCGCGACTCACAGGCATGCAGTTCACAGGCAACAGAGGCAAGACAAATCCGAACACAGCAATCTTGACGATTACAACACAGATCCGTACCTTTTTAGGAGTCAGGTAGCGCAGTTTCGTCAGGGGCCTCACTACAGAAAGAAGTCTGTAGAGATTAATTAAACAAACGATGTAGAGCGACTGAAGCACCAAGTAGACTGTTGCAAAGGGAACCAGTTTACAGATCATAACCGAATTTGCAAACTGCTTTAACGTGTGATGGAGAGCCTGCAGTATGCAACAACAAACGCCACCTACTAGATCTGTCATAGCCAAAATTTGAATCAGATTTCGCATGACTTCGTCAAAGCGGTTGCGACCGCGGTGGAGGACCAACAGCACAAAGACGTTACAAACTAGCGTGATGAACGCGAGTAAACTGAAGAACAGACCGACGATAATGTCTCTTATTTCCAATGCCATAAATGGCACCCATTGGTCAGGAAACGCGGTAGAATTCATCTTGTTACAGTTCCCGACCGAGCTTCATCAGTTTGTCCTTAAAGACCCTGACGGAAGTGAACAAAATAATAAATGAATTATATATCGACGAAAAGCTTATAAGTCATAGTCAAAGATTACAATAATGTCGATTATATGCTATTTTCGTGTCTGTCAGACGTCGAGTAACAGCTCTTTAAAACTCGAAATCGAAAGCTGAAAATCAAAAGTTGTCGACTTGAAAATTAGCTATCGACTTGATGAAGTCTTCTTCTCATGTAGAGTACGCATATCCACAATGACTTCGCATCAATTAAGCACGGCTCATCGCCTCATCTAGAGAGTACTAATTAAGGAGAGTGCCGACTCACGAAATGAGCTTTAATGTAATAAGTGATCACTGCAATATCTAGCAGGGATTTCTAGAATCGTAAAAATATGTTATCTGCTTTATTTTTGTCCTATTAATCAATGCCTTCAATTTATATGAATTTAAAAAATAAGAAAGGTACAAAACAAACTTATAGGACAATTACCCACTGGGTAATAAGCCCCCCCCCCCCCCTCACGGAAACTCACCCCCTTGGACAATTAATTTAACCCCACCCCTAAATATCACCCCCTAGGACAATAACCCCCCCCCCCTCCGAAAATAAACCCCTGTTCATTTAAGGGGAAGTCCACCCTGAAATAAGTTGGTTTTAATAAAAGCAGATTTTTGTTTGTTTGGGGGGTTAACTATCCTCGATGTCAGGGGTTATTTTTCTAGAACCGTTAAATTATATGCGAAAATGTGGACTTAATTAAATATAATATTGAATATCAAACTCTGAATAGAAAGGATTTCAAAATTAATGTACGAGAAATGTTAAATTATTAAACGTTCGTGCAAACTGAGGGATATATAGGATCGACAAAACAATTGAAACAAAACGCATAAAAATAGTCATTGAGTTTGTCAAGGGTGTAAATTTGTACTCGAAATTGTCTGACATTCAAACAAGCAAACACATATAACAAAATAAAAATGAAATAATTTAACAATTTAACCATGGGTGGCGATCGTCTTCCAAAGTTTGGGGAGGGGTAGCACCAATTAGAAAAGAAAAGGAGCTCGAGTCAGTGTAAAAAGGGCAATTGGCAAAGGTGAAAAGGGGTAATTTTTGCACATTGAAGGGGGCACCTATGAATATTGAAAAAGGGCACTTTAATACTACAAAGGGTATAGGGCTATTGGCGAAAGAAAAGGAGCACCTATCAGATTTTAACTGGGGCATATATCAGAGGTGAGAAGGGGCATTTATCTCTCAAACGGCATTATCAGAGACTATGCACAACTTATGAGGCAAAATGTTGATAAATGGTGCATAAAAACAGAATGTCATGCTGACTGTTGCAAACTTGCAATGAATAAAAGTCAAATCACTCACACACATATCGTTTCTTTATTACACGACGTAATACGAAGGACACATGTACCATGGTCAACAATAAAAACCTGATACCGGAGAATAGAGAATACACAAACCAGCGGTTGAGAGATGAAGGGAAGGATATTAAACATGAGAAAGACAGAGTGACAATGACAAATTTATTTAAAAAACAAACATTAATGAATAAAAACGGTTTGAAGAGATAAGCAAACAATAATATCATGCGATACATGTTTGATACATTGTCAGAAATGGTCCCCTGATATTAAATAATTCTGGCACAAGTCCAAGAAGATGGAAGTGGTTGACGCTGTGGTCTGTATTTATTTCCACTTTCAAGTTTCCAGACCTCGCTTGTCACTTGTAAGTGCAAATAGTTACTAGAAAGCATGACACCTTTATTATTGTAATGACAAATGACAATGACTTTTCATTTTTTGTGTAAGACATGACTCTGTTACCATTTCTTACAATCATTCCCATATTTTGTGATTTGGCTTGATAACTTTTGATTTAGAGCCCTAAAATATATGCCAGATGCATGAGTAGGAAGGGTAACAATTTATGTAAACACTTGATCTATTTTCGTTTCATGAACATATTGAATTTGATGCAGGCATTTGAAAAAGGAAAATAAGTTAAACAATTCTCGAGTTGGCAAGTTGAGAGATTCAAAACTTTTTTTTCTATCAAAATTTATGATTTTTCAACTTTGTGACAGCATTCTTGCCTATGTGTATGGTTTTCAGAGACATTACATTATATGCTGCTTGTAAGTATCGGCTTGCATGGTGATGTAGATTTATAGTAGGCTTGCGGATGCACCATGTGAGAGGGAGAGGGAGGATTGAGGAGTCCTGAAAAGGACTCTCGGTAATCTTTCTTGAAGGTGTGTAGTCTTAAAAAGACTGTTGGTTATCCGAGAGTCCTTTTCAGGACTCCTTTTCAGGACTCCTTAATCCTCCCTCTCTCTCACATGGTGCATCTGCAAGCCTACTGTACATTACATTATATTTAAACTCGGGCCAACTCGGACCAAAGACAATTTGGCCCAGCTGCAAAAACGGTCAGTTTTAGCAGGTTTAGGGTTAGGTTTAGGGTTAGGGTTAGATATAAGATTAGGGTAAAATGACAAAAACTGACCGTTTTTGCAGCTGGGCCGAGTTGTCTTTGGTCCGAGTAAGCCCGGATCCATTTAAAAAAAGTATCAATAAAAGATAAATGGGACTCCATTCAGATTTTCAAATTTAAAGGAAAATATGCGATCAATGTAGCCCTAAACATAATCCCTGTCCTGGCATGGGTTATCTTTTTTTCTCCTAAATGTATTTTCTTTAATTTCTCTTCTTTTGCAACCGTTTTCTCTATCATATTAGGAATGGCGTCTGGCCAGAATACACCACAGGGAGAGCAGGGGCGGATCTAGCTTTTTGCTAAGGGGGGGGGTTTGACCAAAATAATGACGATGCGGAGCATCGTCCACGAGCCGCGAAGCGGCGAGCCGATTTTTTTTTGGGGTGTTTATTTGAACTCCGTAAGTGATGTTTTCCTGGCATCTATTAACACAATGGAGACCATAAAAAGCAGTGCATGATAACGTCTTTTTAAATCAAGTAACAGTTTAATACACAGTTATATCCAGAGTTATCATGTGTTTGGTTAAGTTACCAGATGAGTTGAATATCTTCTCACAATATTTGCACTTGAAAGGGTTTCTCTCCAGCGTGCGTTCTTTTTTCTTTCTTTTTTTCTTTTTTTTCCTTTTTTTTTTTTTTTTTTCTGGGCCGCCCAAGGGGGGGGGGGGGGGGTTTAAACCCCCTAAACCCCCCCCCCCGTAGATCCGCGCCTGGAGAGGAACACTGTAATGTGCAGATTAGTAATTGAATCCAATGACCAGGTTAATAATAAATACAATGTAGAGTGCTTAGAAATATGGTATTAAGCGCTATACAAATGTGACTATTATTAGTTTGGTTTTTGTTTGAACTAGGTGCAATAAGTTATAGTGTGTTGTTGCTTTCATTTGGACATATTTCAAACCCTCTCTCTCTCTCTCTCTCTTTATATATATATATATACTAACCTTTCACCTATATATATATTTTGGGACCTAACTTAAAAAAAACCTCAAGAGTGTTTTACAGCTATAGTAGTTCTTTTAAACGTTTATAATTACATAATATACCCCTGGGGTAACATGCTTTCGAGTAACAATTTTAATTCCTGTTGTCATCTCTGACCAGCAGATTGTATCCTTCTCTCTCTACTCTTTCCTAAAAATTGTTTGCATGTATTATGAAATGCCTATGTATTATCTGATTGTTATACTGATTGTATGATTGGTCAAATAAATAATAATTATAATAATGATATATAACTATATATATATATATACATGTTCATGTTATTTCACATTTGTATTTATTTTATATGGAATTGAATTTATGTATACTGAACTGGACTGAACATAATCGATATGATTAACATCAATGAAAAGGTATCAAAAATTCAAAATAGAACAGAAAATAAACAAAGTGCATGATTATAATTTGTTTATTATTGAAATATCATCACTGCCAATGGCCAGATTGTGAAATCTTTTACAGAGCGAATATACAAGATATATTTACAATCATAAAAGACGTGTACAAATAATCATTATAATCAGAATATCAAGAAAGTTCAGGGTTTTTTTTTTTAAAGTTGGGATGATATTTCGGGAAAAATTGATGTTTTTCGACTTTCACTGTACTGTTGAATTGCCACGACGTAAATTAAGAAGTGCAGAATTAAGAGTTATCGATTCCTGGCTTGTTTACAATACTGTTTCCCTGCTTGGATTTATTTAATCTTCAGTTTTAATAATTACATCAAAACCCTTTATAATCTATATAGAATGAATCGATCCATTCGAAGAGCTAAAGTATACCAACATTGATGTACATAATTGCAAGACCTTATCTATGATTGAAATATTGCAAAAAATAACAATGTATGATGCGAATAAATCATCGTATTTCAGTTCAATGTTTACCTAAATAATCAAACTTCATGAAAATATATGTAGTTGTGAGGCAGCCTTTATAGCCAAACTCTTTGTTCATAGATACTATAATTTCTGAAAGTCTACGCCTCCACAAGAACCGCCCCACAAGGAAAAGTCATGATCATAAATTATGCAGCTAAATGATGAAAAACTCATCCAATATCTCTCTTAAATACAATGATGTCAACATTTTCCCACCCTTACCAGAACTCAACCTCCTCTCCACAGGTAGGCCTAGTTTAACAATGATTTCTCCTTTTCTGTCTCCTCATCTGGTCGGTAATATCCCACATCGTGTCTCAGTTTATCCATGATCTTATGAATGGCTAAGGTTTCGGACCATGGCATGAGGGGATGCTCTGTCTTACCTACAAACATTGCAAATTTGAATGTTAAATTGAATTTGAATGTTAATTTGAAATGAAATAGAATTCGAAAATGAAATTGCCTTTGAAATTGAAATCGAATTAGAATGTTGATTTTAAATTGAATTTGAATTTTCATTTGAAATTGAAATTGAATTTGAAAAGGAGATTGAACTAGAAATGCAATCGTGTCACAACGATGTGCGTGCAATGACGCCATGTTTCTACGTGTCAAACGAATGAGCTTCTCTCGGACTATCCAGAGCAATTTGTACGAAGTCTGTAGCTTCTGTGATATTGGAGAGAGGTAGGGCGAAAGAAAGGCCTCAACAGTGACCTTGATGGGATGGTAGTGACTATGCCTACGAAGTTTGAAAGAAATTGGGATAGGGGAAAGAACGTAGAAAGGGCTCGCAAGCACTGCGTGCAAAAACCATTGGGATTTGGTGCATGTTCCTCATTGCAATATAGATCGTTCTGGGGGCCAACAGCGTGAACCCGATATGCCCCATAGCCAATCCGTGTAATGCATGGGCGGAAAACGTACAGGATCTGTATTACGACCGGAGTTAAATTGTTTTTTCTCTCTCTCTCTTTATGTCTCTTTATAGGCCGTAAATGGTATCATTAGAAAGAAAATTTCATGGTTGTTATTGTAAACCACTCTCTTTTTTTCTATGATAATCCTATCGAAACACGTGATGTAAAATAAATTTATAGTACAAAATGGCGTCTTTAATGGCCCCCTTGACCAATTTCAGGTGCCCTGCGTACTGCAACTCTAAATGTCACTGCAAAATTTCAAGGAAAAAAAAGGATGTTTAGGGGGCGAAAAAAAGTCTGAGAAATGACGTCTTAGCCGATACGTGTTATAATATTAGGCGGAAACTCGGCGGAAATCGTATAGTGATCCTTATTCAAATGTGATTTACTCAAAATTTTCTGTGTGAACATATACCATACTTGGTATCATTCGAAAGGGCACTTCATTGCGGTCAATTTCACACCATTGTCATCTGCGCGCAATGTACTGCACGCATTATAGGCGCTATTACGTAATGTATAGCAAATTCATCATTTTTGGCGATAACTTTGCGCTGACATATTCAAATTTTACTAAACTTGGCAGACAGTTGTCACGTATATGGATACGTATGTCTGCCAAGTTTCATTGATGTAGGTATAAAGATCGCTAATTTAGAGCAATTTGAAGTTATTTCTCAATTTTCTTCAAAATGGCGAATTTGGAGGGCATTTTTCGCAATGTCAGTCAGTGATAGGGTATATAATTTTGTATATGGCTGGAAAGGGCATATCTTCAAGTATCTAAATCCAAAAAAAGGTACGGGTCTGCCAAGCCATAATGGAGATACGGCCACAGAAAGAAAGCCAATTCCCAGAACTTTAGAGGGCGCTATTTATGTTTTGCAAAGTCATTGGAGCGTGAAATTTGGCATGGCTATGTGCAATTGTGAGATGAAGATACTGTAAGATTTAAATACAAAACGGAATTTATATGTGAAAGTTATGGCAGTTTTAGATTATTTAGGGGTCAATTTTTCAAGAATTTGAGAGATTTTTGACGGAGTCGGTTTCAGATTTAAATTTTGAGTACGAAAGTGGCATTTTGAAGGGCAGGTTATTTGTCGCAGATTAAAGAACATTTCTTAGACTATCTAGAGGAATTTGTTAGAAGGATGTAGGATCTAGGATAGTGGAGACAGGAAGAAAGAAAGAAAGGCCTTAAAATGGACCAGAAACTGACAAAATGGCGCCTGGACGGTTATGCATGAGTGATTTCGAGAATCGAAGAATGTAGTGACCTTGATGAGATGTTAGAGACTATGCCTATGAAATTTGAAAGGAAAAGGACATGAGGAAAGCACCTAACTAGGAATAACAAGCACTACGTGCAAAACGAATGGGATTCCGGACGACAAGAAGAAGAGGAAGAAGAAGTAAGAATATTAATAAGAAGAATGTGAACGAAAACAAGGCAATGACGAAGGTTCGTCATTGCAATTAACAAAATAAGTAAGACAGAAATGAAAATAAAAAAGGATGAAAAACAAAAGATGAAGATGAAGAAGAAGGACAAAAATATATTAACAAAAGGACAAGTACAAAGAGGAGACGATATAGAAGGATAAAAACGATAGCCGCTGACAGGTAAAAAAAAGATAGAATTATGATCACAGAAAAATGAAGAAAGATCAAAGAAAGCTATAGGTGATAGAATATATGATGACAACAAAAATAACATCCTGAAAGATACTGAAACATAAAGATATATATAGAAAAAGAACATAAAATGAAAGAAAGACAAAATCGCAAGAATGAAAGCAAAAAATAATATGAGAAAATATAGGAAATTAAATGATAGGGAAACATATAGGCCCTGCTGATAATGAAATATTAAAAGAAACAATGTAAATTGATCGATTAAACCAAACAATACCAACGAAAGAGCTTCTCTCGAACTATCCAGAGCAATTTGTACGAAATCTGTAGCTTCTGTGATATTGCATTGAGATAGGTAGGGCGAAAGAAAGGCCTCAACAGTGACCTTGATGGGATGGTAGTGACTATATGCCTACGAAGTTTGAAAGAAATTGGGATAGGGGAAACAACCTAGAAAGGGCTCGCAAGCACTGCGTGTAAAAACAAATGGGATTAGTTGCATGTTCGTCATTGCAATCAAGATCGTTCTAGGGGTCAAAAGCGTGAACCCGATTTGCCCCATAGACAATGCGTGTAATGCATGGGCGGAAAACGTACAGGATCTGTATTATGACCGGAGTTAAATTGTTTTTTTCTCTCTCTCTTTATGTCTCTTTATGGGCCATATTTAGTATCATTAGAAAGAGAATTTCATGGTTGTTATTGTAAACCACTCTCTTTTTTTCTATGATAATCCTATCGAAACACGTGATGTAAAATAGATTTAAAGTACAAAATGGCGTCTTTAATGGCCCCCTTGACCAATTTCAAAAATCCGGCCACGAGGTGCCCTGCGTACTGCAACTCGAAATGTCACTGCAAAATTTCAAGGAAAAAAAAGGATGTTTAGGGGGCGAAAAAAAGTCTGAGAAATTACCTCATGGCCGATACGTGTTATAATATTGGGCGGAAACTCGGTGGAAATCGTATAGTGACCCTTATTCAAATGTGATTTACTCAAAATTTTCTGTGTGAACATATACCATACTTGGTATCATTCGAAAGCGCACTTCATTGCGGTCAATTTCACACCCATGTCATCTGCGCGCAATGTACTGCACGCATTATAGGAGCTATTACGTAATGCATAGAAAATTGATCATTTTGGGCGATAACTTTGCGCTGACATATTCGAATTTTACCAAACTTGGCAGACAGTTGTCACGTATATGAATACATATGTCTGCCAAGTTTCATTGAAGTAGGTATAAAGATCGTTAATTTAGAGCAATTTGAAGTTATTTTTCAATTTTCTTGAAAATGGCGAATTTGGAGGGCATTTTTCGCAAAGTCGGTCAGTGTTAGGGTATATAATTTTGTATACTGCTGGAAAGGGCATATCTTCAAGTATCTAAATCCAAAAAAGGGTACGGGTTTGCCAAGCCATTATGGAGATACGGCCACAGAGAGAAAGCCAATTCCCAGAACTTTAGAGGGCGCTATTTATGTTGTGCAAAGCCATTGGAGCGTGAAATTTAGCATGGCTATGTGCAATTATGAGATAAAGATACTGTAAGATTTAAATACAAAACGGAATTTATATGAGAAAGTTATGGCAGTTTTAGATTATTTAGGGGTCCATTTTTCAAGAATTTGAGAGATTTTTGACGGAGTCGGTTTTAGATTTGAATTTTGAGTATGAAGATGGCATTTTGAAGGTCAAGTTATGCGTCGCAGAGGAGAGAACATTTCTTAGACTATCTAAAGGAATTTGTTAGAAGTTTGTAGGATCTAGGATGGTGGAGATAGGAAGGAAGATAGAAAGGCCTTAAAATGGACAAGAGACGGACAAAATGGCGCCAGGATGGTTATGCATGAGTGATTTCGAAAATCGAAAAAGTAGGTGACCTTGATGAGATATCAGAGATGACGCCTGAGAAATTTGAAAGGAAAAGGACTTGAGGAAAGTACCTAACTAGGAATAACAAGCACTGCGTGCAAAACGAATGGGATTTCCGGACGATAAGGATAAGGATAAGGAAAAGGATAAGGATAAGTATATTAATGGGACAGAATGTGAACGAAAACAAGGCAATGACGAAGGTTCGTCATTGCAATTAGATAGTGAAATTGAGTTTGATTGTGAAATTGAGATTGATTGAGAAATTGAATTGGATAGTGAAATTGAATTTCAATTTGATTGTGAAATTGAATTCGAATTTGAATTTGAAATTGAATTCAAAGTGAATTTGATATTGAAATTGAATTTGAAAATGAAATTGAATTTGACTTTGATTGTGAAATTGAATTTGAATTCGATTGTAAAATTGAATTTGAATTTGAGATCGAAATCGAATTCAAAATCAAATATATGAATTTATGAAAATTGAATTCGATTGTAAAATTGAATTTGAATTTGAGATTGAAATCGAATTCAAAATCAAATATATGAATATATGAAATTATGAAATTTGAGTGTGATTTATTCTGCATTTTCAACAACATATACAGGTAATTTGTATTACAATTGCATACCGGTATTATAAAACAAAACATTGTACAAATAATTTAGCTCTTTGATTTGTATTCAGCGCACTAACGTGTATATCAGAAGCAGAAGTTAAAGAGCAAACATTTATGTGCACAGCTTACAAAATTATGTTGCATCACCATATAACATTTGACACAAAGGTCAAGGGGTATCTGTATTTTTTTAATGAACAATAAAATCAATAGGCATTTGGCAAAATGATGAAAAAGTCGCAATCACTATTCTTCCCGTATCTTAATTTGGTTTTGAACTTTTGTTTTGATTTGTTTTAAAAATTGTTGTGATTTGTTTTGAAAATTGTTTTGACCTTTCCATCATAGTTTCTGCCCATGTATATACTTTGTAGTGTCATGGCACTGTGGTTCATTCCCTTTACTCTTAATCAAAAGGTTAAGGGTTCGATTCCCAGCCTGGCACTGACATCCTTTGCTCAGACATTAATCAATTTTTGCCAATCTCCAACCACGAAAACTGGTAACATCCAGTGTACGACATATTTGGCCGCTCGGCTATGACCAGGGTAATAATGTTGGAGCGGCAGGAGCGTCACGCCATTCCCGACATGGGCGCTATTAAAAAAGCCACCATTAGTATTATTATTAACACTTTGTTTGCATTTTACGCCTCTCTGAACAGTCGCTTGTTTGCCAAAATATGCATTTTCACACAAGACAGTGGGCACTAACCGAGGGAAGTATTGTTTTGTGGAATACAATGGCTTTGCAAAATTACCTGTTTCTGGTCTTGAATAGCTCTAAAACAACCCTGTCAACACAGGTGTAGATTAATTTTCCACTGGAAGCCTTTGGTATATCAATCCCACAATATATCCAACGTGGCACACAAGGCCTGTTTTCATCAGCTCGAGATTGCCAAATAACCTGCTGTTTTAACTATCCTGATCGCAAATTAGCCAGTTTATTTGCTTGTTCATCAGCCCGCAGTTGTAATTAGCGGGATATTTGGTTGAGATAATCATCCAAAGATATCTTTATAGGCTAGTTTGCAAAATATCCCGCTATTTGTCCGGTGCGTCCTCACCAGCCCGAAGACTAGCACTCTGCTCGAACGCTGAGCAAAATGTCTTGAGTTAATTGTCTCGAGCTGATGAAGACGCGATTTGTTACTTCAGGCTTATTTCTCAAATCAGAAATAGCGGGTTATTTGGCAATCTCGAGCTGATGACGACCGGCCTATTGAGATTATTTGTGTGGCATGTTAAGAGTCAATCCCTAAGGGAATGGGAGGACTCGGAAGTTAACGAGGCATGCTAAAAGAAAATCATCATACCTTCATCTATGGCCTTCTTGACCGCTTGAGCTTGGTACTGGAACCCGACAGATCCAGGATAATTGAAGGGTCGATCAGAGTGAGGATGAGGAAACTCAAACACCTCTTTCTCAAACATGCCCAGAACAGGAAAACCTTTCACTAACTCCAGCTTACTAAGAGCCTGGAAGCTATCTAATAACTGAAGAAAAAAAAGAAAATATTGCAGCAAATTATCCAAAGCCTCTTTATCCTTATCCTATGATACCTTAAAGCTCGTCGGCATTAGTTTGGCCAAGGTGGATTGGACCTCCTTGCAAAGTCACTTACAGGTGGTTATCTCATCAAATCAGCTCTCAATTAAACATAAGAAAAAAAGGATCATGGGGACCAACAGGTACCGATTAGCCATTGTTTGCTACATAGAGGGCGCAAGTAGCTATAAGTAGTGCAGTGGGGCTTTAAAGTGAATCTAAACAATTTACCTGGTATTGTATAAGTTAATAACTTAATAGGATGTATGAGGGAACTAAAAGATAATATAAGACCCTGTGTAGAGAACATAAGTCTATCTTGGGTTTTACTTCATGTGAGCACATATGGGTGCATCAATCAGTTTATGAACAAGTTACTTATATGGTGACTAAGTTACTTATATGGTGACTAAGTTACTTATTATATGGTGACTAAGTTACTTATATGATAACTGAGAGGTATTAAACTGGAAATATCACTCTTTTGAGGTACTAATTCAAGCTCATATTTTGAACAAATATGTAGTGTAGTGACATGCATGAACTCTTAAAATAACAGCTAGAGCAACATAATTATTTGTATTGATCGGTACCCTTTCAAGCCTATCTGTACTAGTTTAGCCGGGAAGAATTTGACCTCACTGCGTGGTCACTGACAGGTGGTTATCTCATCCAATCAGCTCTTAATTAACATAAGAAAAAGGGGACCATGGGAGACCAATGGTCACCGATTAGGCATTGTTGGCTATATAGAGGGCGCAAGTAGCTATTAGTAGTGCAGTGGGGCTTTAAGTTCTATAACGACTTACATTAATTCTCCCCTTGGTGCCGACAATGCTGGCCACATTATTGCTGTTAGCTGCAATACAGGTCACCATGCAGGCTATCTTATGATTCGGGTACTTCAAGGTGATACTGCAAATCTCATCAACGCCTAAATCAAACAAGAGAGATCATTCAGATTGGTGAATCATTAGTAATTAACATTCACATGCTTGCCAAAAAGTTGAAGTTACAATGTATGTATTCAAAATGTACTCATGTAGTTAGACTTAAAGGTACTTAGTAACATTGTGATGGTTGATTTCACAAATCTGTTGAATCAGGATGCAAAACACGTAAAATTATGTTTGTATGTATGGATTTTCCAACTACGATGCCCCAAATCCGAAATTAATTAGGAGTGTGTGAACAAACGTTCTCTTGTACTGAGTAATGATATTTAATTTCTTCATTTATTTAGTTTTATTTCAGCAGGGTTGCATTTTCAGGTAACTCACTGCTACTAATTTAACGATAGAAGCAAGAATAAACT
Organism: Strongylocentrotus droebachiensis; assembly: GCA_035222895.1. Taxonomy (NCBI): domain Eukaryota; kingdom Metazoa; phylum Echinodermata; class Echinoidea; order Camarodonta; family Strongylocentrotidae; genus Strongylocentrotus; species Strongylocentrotus droebachiensis. The sequence continues at coordinate 116,305 of JAVYIG010006141.1, forward strand.
TTCAAAATGTGTGCTCCTCTGAAGTTAACATGATATTGGCTCAACGATACACCCCAGCAACAAATGCCCTCTACTTACTTTATATAGACCTACAGTAACTGAAATTCAGAAATTCATGGACCAAACCCATACCTAGCCCTAAAACTAACATCAATTGCAAATGTATTAAGCCAGATCACCATTGCAGTCCGAAAAATGAGCAGATAAAGGTCATTGCAGATCAAATTGTGAAATACACGGAGACAAAATACTGGATACGTGCTCATAAAAGTTATATACTCATTATTCATTTATGCACCAGCAGTGCACTCCATGAAACACAGGTGGAAGTATTCTTTGAAAAGGGGAAACAAAGGCTATTTATGTAGCATCTCCATCGCTGTAGGTGTGCTTATTTCAAAATGTACAAAGTGGGACCTCTTCATGTTTTGAAGATATTCGAGGTCATGTGGGATATGTGCTAACCGTGAACTGGTGTATTGCACACTCAACCCTGTATCTTTGAACCCAAAAGCAGCCGTCATCTGAGCAACTGTCTTGTTACGTCAGTACTCACCAGTCTGAGTCAAGCCTCCAACCCCCTGTACCAAGATAGGGTTTGGACCAAACACCATGGTAGCCAGCTGGACCAGATAGACCCCAATATCATACACAGCTCCTTCGCCTAAACCTGCATTAGTACCAAGAAAAATGAATGGATAAATCCAAGGTATTAATGGTCATTTGCTGTCTCATATGATTTATACCAATACTAGTGGAAAAAATTAATGGTTGACATCAAGTGTCTTGTCCTTGATAAATGGTATGATCCAAGTTTATATAAGGGTATGAACTTCACATTATTATCAGAAATACTAGAATCATATGTTAATCAGAAATACTAGAATCGTATATTTATCAGAAATTCTAGAATCATAGATAAAAGAGCAAGTGGCGCGTGTAAAATGGCGACTGGCCGGAAAGCTCCCCAGGGAGTGGAGAATGTGCATACATTGTATGCAGGTAAGCCTGAATTTGATGACCGGGGTAATAATATGTACTTCGCCTAGAAACAAAGTATTAGACGCATTATCAATGTGAGCTATTATTATTATTATGATTATCAGAAATACTAGAATCATAGATTTACATTTAGTCAGGAATGCGTGGGACAAAATACGTTGGACTTGCCCACATATTGGCAAAATCTAAGTTGTGTGTAGAATAAAACTGTAACTTACCAAATATCATTCAGGTTTGTGAATAGTTCAAGCCACTTTGGTATTAATCGAGTATGAAAAAAAAATGGTTAAAATTATGCCCCCCCCCCCCCCATTTTCCTATAATTTTCCTGATTAATATTTGTGATTTTTTTTGGGGGGGGTAAAAGGTTATAGGGCACACGAACTCCAGGAAACATGATACAGCTAGGAGTCCTAGGACACCTTGCTCACTTGGCACCACAGAATATTGGGTGCTGGTGTTGTGGGACACAGGGTGCAGAATCCCTAGAACACAAGGGTGCAGGAACTTTAGGACATTGGCTGCAGGAAACCTAGAACACCAGGGTCTCGTATTATAAAGAGTCACGATTGATCCGAATCAGTCGCAAGTCCTCCAATCAATCGCAAGTTGCAGTCTCCTATCTCGTATGTACATAGTTGCGATTGATATTAATCTCAAATAAGTTGCGATTGAAATCAACTTTTTATAAGACGGGGCCCAGGCTGCAAAGGGTCATTGACCCCTAAAATACTTTGATGGAAGTATGAAACGCTAGGACACTAGGTGCAAGAATCCTTGGACACTGGACAAGTAACCGTAGGACACCATTGTAGGGCGCCCTCACAGTTACACCAGGACCCTGTTTCATAAAACTTGATATCAATTACAAGTTACAAGCTACTGTTATTAGCTACTGAAATCATGGCATCTGATTGGCTGAGAGCAAATTGGTCACAGAAATCTAGTAAACAAATATTAATCGACTACGAGGGTAATGGTAGCCCCGAGATCACCGAGGCGATGATAATTTGTATCCATTGTCCGAGTAAAGGAGGTTAATAGTTGTTTTATATCCCACATCGGCAATAAGGTCATTTAAAGTGAATTTTACATAATAATAAGAACTGATTCTGCAGACAGTTTAGCTTCAGCTAGATTTTACAAAGCGCAACATGCATGATACAGTCGATGCGTGCTCATTTGACATTGACATTGACTTTGACATTTCGCATAACCTACTTTGCTATGCGTATTCAATGGGCAAGGGTGGGCAAGTGGGGTAGCAGCAAAAAATTACTTTACAAAAGTACTATCTCAGGTAGATAGTACTTATCTATATTTTATCATGTGACCTCGTTTAGACCAATCAGATTGCAAGATTCTTAGTATGCGGGATATAACATTTGTTATAGATCAAAAGTTTTATGAAACCGGCCCCTGAATCTGTAAGATGATCAATGACTGCATGCATGCTTACTCTTATCATGGGAAGATCCAAGGCTGAATCCATCGTAGCAGAAATCTCCTGTAATAAACTTCACATCTCCAATCTCTCCATTAGATAAGAGGGACCTGACTTTATCATATGCGGGGAAGAAACGACTCCATATACCCTAAAAATAAAGATATGAAATAAAATGAAAGATTTGTTGCAAGTAGTAGGCCATGTGTTGCATTACATCAGTACATTTTTGTTACTTTATTGAGTAGTTTTCCTAAGAGTCTTCTTTATTTTATGATAAATAAAAACAGTAAATACCAAATGAAAAGGAGACAGACTGAAAAAGAGGTATTGCAGCATTTCATTTATACATGCAGATAGCTCTACTCATTTTTATTATTAACCTACATGTTCTTACAAAGGCAGATTTTTTTTAATGGAAAATATATATAAAATGACATAAATTGAGATTAAAATTAATATTAAAATCATAATCACAACCGTTATTGTTATGTCATTATCATTATATTTCTTATTATTCTTATTGATAGTAGTATTAACATTATTACAAATTATTGTACCATCAATATTATACTTACTTTTATTGTCATTAATATATTATAAACATTATTATTATTATTTTTTAAAATCATTATTACTATTATTATTTGTTATCATTAATATTACCTCCATGAAGAATACACCATTCTTTCTTGCGAGGTCAATCATTTGACCTACTTCTTTAGCATGTACTCCTAGAGGCTTTTCACACAGGACATGTTTCTTGGCTTCCAAGAACAGCTTGCACAGAGGAAAGTGGGCAATGTTAACAGTCCCAATGTACACAATGTCTGCAGGAGAGCATGATATAAATTTGACATTAATTCACATAAATGATAACCTGTTCTTCAAGTACGAAGAATACTAGCTAGGCCTTCTCCCCCGGCCCCCCCCCCCCCCACTCAGTGTTATTTAGGGTACGCATATGCGTGTTCCAAGCGACCCCCCCTTTTCAGCAAAAGTCTGGTGTGTAAAGTCAATACGGGTCGACCTTTTTCTTTTGTTATACAAGCCTTTTTCAGCACCCCCCCCCCCCCCCCCCCCTTTACAGCAAAAGTCCAGTGTGTAAAGTCAATACGGGTCGACGTTTTTCTTTTGTTACGAAAAGGACATTTTGGTAACAAGCATGGGGTCCATCCGTTCTCGGATTGGGGGGGGGGCGGGCCTTCTCCCCAGGATTGCCCTCTCTGATCAGTAGAGGTGCACATGTCAGCCAATAAAGGATACTCCTATTTCAGAGATTGATATTGGTGGGACCCACAAACATCTTCTACTACCACAGAGTCACTGTTATAGGCCACCCTAAATAGCTAGAAGCAAGCAATTGTTTGAGTTCTTTACTGAAAGTCTGTCCTTGACTGAACAATACATGACACAATCCAAACTTCTATAATACTGCCTGCCATGGCGTTTTTGTATCAAAAATGGGTAGCAGCTAGACTACACTATCTGTGAGTAGACTATGTTATCTACAGAGTCAATCTCCAGTGTGAAAAGTCAATACGGGCCGGATTATTGAAAGCACCCCCTATCTCAAGTGTGTATAAGTCAATACGGGCTGGACTTTGTTGCATGAAAAGAACCCCTTTAATTTACCGGAGATTTTGGGAACATGAATGCAGTACGTCCCTCCAACTCCAGAGTGAAGGGCCATATGGTTATAGCCTTATATGCCACCCTTAATACCTAGAAAGAAGCAATCGTTCAACTTTAACCTAACACATTTTGTTTAACCATTCCTCATCAGCTCCTCCCTATTCTTCCAAGTCTAAATAATAAAATGATAAAAGAATCATAGGTTTGATCACGCAACCTGTGCTGTGCAAATACGTGAACAAGGTTGGGAGAGCACCATAGATTATTATAATAGACCATGTACACAACACACAGAATTCAGAACACACGCCAGCATATATACATGAAAAAGCATGTGTATAATAGGCCTGTTTACTAATGTATTCACGGACCTTTAAATTTGCACACGGTTGTAAGCTCTGGCAAACAAACCGAGCGCAGTGTCTGCTACGGCCCTGCTACACACACTTTGTATACGGCGATGTGGGGAATGCGAGGAAAAAAAGGCTGATCATCGTCCTAATAAACTTCGTTTAAAACTGTTTGTTTTCCAACCTTAGGGTATATAATTAAAATAAATATAGTTTTTCTCAGTTGTACATGACAAATCTTCGATTTTATTTTCCGAAATCCGACGAAATATCGCAAAAATGGGAGGTAAGCATTGCTGTTACGGCACGTGTAACAGCGATTCACGGTACGCAGACAGACCCCATATGAATGGTGTGTTTTTCATCCCGTTCCCCAAACCAAAGACGAACCTGGAGAAGTGTAAAATATGGATTAAGAATTGTGGAAGAAAGGACTTTGGAATCGACAGGATTTCAAGGAATACCTACGTCTGTTCAAAACATTTTGTAGGTGAAAATGTCGTATAATCCGAAATCTGGTATACTTTCAAAGTTCTCGGTGTAGCCGGTGATTTTCATTGGGTCGTCGAACGAGCACCCCGCACGCTCCAACTTCTCCCGCAGCGACCGTGCGGAGTCGAAGCTCGCAAGGTCCGGGTCTTGGGGCAAAGCGATATCGGCCACAGCAGTCGCAAGTTGAACTAGTTTCTGTTTGTTGTACCCTGATGTCGTAACTCCTCTCTTTCTTAAATAATCGGTGAGCTCCTTCACTGTCCACTGCGAAAACGGCTTGCTGGAACTAGAACTCGATGTCGAAGGCGATGCCATTGTAGAAATTAGGGTGAAAAAACGTCGCGGTCGCTAGCAATGGCTTTGTATGTGTATAGCGTAGCGGGCATGGAAAAACAATGTGGCGACCGTGCCGCACCACGCAAAGCTTGCCCTACGTAGTAACAATCGCTAGGGTGCGAGGGATTATGACGTCACTCGCATATCATTAGTAAACAGGCCTATTTAAACTAAGTGCTGAATTGACTTTTGGGGGTGTCAATTTTCTGCTACAAAATAACCATTTTACTTTTCAGAGGTAAAGTACACACTTTTCAAATGGAAACATGTATCATTGGTGTTTTATATTTTTAGCAACATTTACAAGCTATCATTGTGTGGGGCAAAATTGCAAACCACGAAAAGTAAGAATTTCAGTGGTCATCCGATCCCATCGTATGCCCATGGACTTTATACCCGGCGTTATTATACGAACCGATATTTGGGTCAGCGGCGAGAGACTCGTAACTTGCGTACGTCGTTTCGACTCCTACTTTTCCTGCTAATTCCTGTGCCTTCTCCAAAGATCGTGACGCGATAGCCTGAATTTTATGGTTCTTTAGGTCACAAATTGCATGGGAAAAATCTTGGGAGATTTTCCCTGCCGTGCAAATACCCCATCGAAGAACTTTCATGTCGAGGAGCTGTCAGCTGTCAAGTAGTATCAGAAAACTACAGTAACTCACGTGTGCAGGATTCTCAATGCAACATATAGGCTTTTCCGAGAACTTTGATATTTTTTTCTTCGTATTTTTGGAACTAAAAAACTGTATTAAGCATGGTCATATCACTCTTATCACTTTTCTTTCTTTTCCTTATCAGACTAAAATACCATGGAAATATCTTTCTCAGAAAATTTAATCATCATCAGCTTTCATTGATTAAACTGGATGATTATAATCTGTAAATATAAATTGAATAAATAGAAAGACTGGTATTGAGAACAATTTCATTGTTTACATTCTTGACACATGCACGTGTCTCCCAGGCACTGATCTCCGAGGGGCCCCGTTACGTAATACTTTTGCCTCGCAAATTTAAAATGTGTCTCAAAGTACTCGCCACAAATGGAGAATTCGAATTCATAAATATCTGGAGAAAAATAATATAAAAATATGTATATTATTTGATTTGGGTTAAAAATAGACAACCAAATTGCAAAATATGTAAAAAGGGGGTTACCGGTTTGTGTATAAAAAAATTTCAGCTTGTTTGTGGGGGGGGGGGGGGGTGGCGGACAGGGTCAACACTTTACACTGTGCAGGTTCTTTTGACCACCCCCATATATTCTCTTTCTTTATCCTTCTCCTTTTCTCTATCTCTCCTTCTTTTCTACTCTCTAGTCTCTTTCTTTCTCACTCTCTTAGAATTAAAAAAAAATCATTTGAACTTTGTTTTCTTTCTTGTATTTCTGTCAACAAGATCTTACAACAGACTTCATGAAGACAATTTCAGAGATTAGTTTTGTCTTTATCTAACATATTAATTAAATTAACGACAGGATACCATCAATGTATCTGCCATTTTTAAGTTTAAAATTTCATATGTGATGACATATTATATTATTCAGTTTCATTATATACGGTATGTATAATGGGAACTGCATGATTTCATGAAGTCTGTGGACAGTTTCTTTGATTAATATGATGTACTACTACTTTTCAGTATGTTTTTAGTCTACTTTAATAATTAAAACAACACATAAAGAAGTTATAGAAAATGTAGGTTAAAAAAAAATATATATATTTATTCCTCATTTTCCCACACTCTTTCATTGGCAAGACAACACAAATCATTAAAGCTACTATAACACTAGTAAAAAAAGAAATAAGAATTGGCATTAATTAATATTATAGACTTTCATACCAACTTATTTAACAACCTATCAATAAATGCATGATTTCTGGATTTTAAAGCCTCAAAATACACAATAATGTACTCTTCAAGTATATATATACTTCTACAAAAAAAAAACTATATATCAATGGAAAGCTTATGACCTCAGGAATTTGTAAA